>DF366871.1:3139-21396 GCA_000787875.1 Solanum virginianum
ATGAATACCTTAGTTAATAACAAGCTATCATAAGTAGACCACATAAAATATGAAGAGCAGGAATGTTTAAATAATTTTAAGCATTAATGAAAAAGATGACTACACCTACACCTTTAGCAACCTTAGATAATAATTATTTTACAAATGAACATAAAATACTTATTTTTTACATATTAAATAGAATACCAGAAATGGAAATAAAAAAATAATATGGGAAAAATAATAGAATATGAAGAAGAAGAAATTAACAATTTAATTATGCAAGCATGGTATGATGACATAAATATAGTATTACAAGAATTAACACAAGATGAAAGAATAGACTACCAAGACCCATTCCTTTATTTTGGATGACATAAATATAGTACTACAAGAATTAACACAAGATGAAAGAATAAACTACGAAGACCTACTAGACGACCTACTACCATTTAATTTAATTATTTGAACGCCTAAACCTAACATAACATATCATATGATACATAAAATAAATATGGATCCTAAACCCCAAACTATAAACCTGGACCTAAAAACTCATAATAAAATAAATACCCTACAATTAACTACTTTCACCCCACTATTGGTATCAGAGCATATGTAGAGAGGACTTATTAATGTATAGCCAGCCCATTAGAGAATCAACTAAGTGAACAAATGTAATCTCTTTATAAAAATTAAAATTTTCATTTATCTTGACTATAATATGCAGGAAGAGAACAATAATCAATGAACTATAAACCAACAGAGACTAATTCCGGGATAACAGAATGAATTATAATCCCAACAATAACCAAGACGTCAAACAAACGCAACAAGACATGAATTAGTCTACACCCAAATTGTCATATGCAAACAAATGAGAAACAAAAATAATCATTTTGATGAGTAGCAATGCACCAAGATGATGTAGTTCAACTAATCCTATATCATAGTATAATTTTAATACTAACAACAACAATAACATATCCAGTGGAATCCACAAGTGGGGTCTGGGGAGGAATAATATGTAATTATGTATTAGAGCAAATTACACCAAAAGATACTAAACTTAAAAACTTATAAGAAAAAGTTTTCGTTGTATAGACATGCATAGTCAGTGTATATTTGTGTATTATAATATATATCTAGTGTATAACTCATGTATAAGTAATATACATTATATAGCAGTATATACTTTCTATAACTTTTGACAAAATGTATTATATAGTCATATATAGTTTCCCTGATTTTAGACTATTTTTTATGTAAATAAAATAGGGACTACTTTTTTGTAAACTTTTTTTTTTTTGTAGATATATGTAATTTCCCTGTATTATGTGTAGCTGATGGTTTAGGGAAAAAAAAAACTGAGCCAGGTTAGGAAGGAAATTGGGCTGAAATTTAATCTAAATTTGGACCCAATTGATTTAAAAGGTGAATCTAAAAATGGATCAAAATAGGGTGGAAATATAATTGAAGAATTAACCACTTTAATTGTAATTATGGCCAATCTAAGAATTAAGATGTAGTCAAATTGAATTAAATTTGGCCAAAAGATGAATTAATATAAATCAATTAAAGAGCTCATTAAAATTATCAAAGTGAAATAATTAATTTATTTATCAACTAATTGACTCTAAAATAATTTGCAACTAACAAATTAAGATGATTAACAAAAAAAAATTCTTTTGGAATAATTTTTTTTTGAAAAATTATGAAAGGTTAATAATTAAATACATGATATATATATATATATATAAGAGAGAGTGTGTGTGTGTGTTTTTCAAAGATAATTATTTCAAATTGTTGAAAATTGAAAAAACTCGATAATTAATTTATAATGGGGATGGTAAAAATTGGATGTCAACAGCTTGATCAGGTGTGTGCTCACTAGTTTGATGATGCTAGATTATGCTTGATTCTGATAAGGTGTTGAGAGGTGAAGCAAAAATGGCTACTATTGATTCAGAGGGTGTTTTGAGGATTAATGGTTAGGTTTATGTGCCTAAGGTAGGAGATTGGGTGAGATTGATATTAGAGAAGGCTTATTGTGCCAAATACTCTATCCATCCCAGTGTGGCAAAGATGTATCATGATTTGAAATAACACTATTGGTGGTGTGGGATGAGGAGAGACATTACTGAGTTTGTGGCGAAGAGCTTAAACAGTCAACGAGTCAAATATGAGCACTAAAGGCCTGGAGGTTCGATGAAGAGGATGCTCATTCTTGAGTGAAAGTGGGAATACATCATTATGGATGTTATTACTAGTTTGCCCTTGGCTTTGGGCAAGTTTGACTCAGTTTGGGTGATAGTAGACCGATTGACTAAGTCTGCTCACTTCCTGCCAGTGAAGACTAGCTATATTGCAGAGCAGTTGGCTAGGTTGTATATCCAGGATATTGTTAGATTGCATGGTGTTGCAGTGTCTATAGTGTCTGACAGAGGGTCTTTGTTCACTTCACATTTTGGGAAGGCTCTACAACATGGTTCGGGTACTCAATTGGATTTAAGTTCAGCTTTCCACCTTTAGACTGATAGGCAGTCCGAGCACACTATTTAATACTAGAGTATATGCTTCAAGAATGTGTGATAGACTTTAGGGCCTGATGGGATCAACATTTGTCTTTGGCGGAGTTTGTTTACAATAACAGTTACTATTTCAACATTCAGATGGTATCGTTTGAGGCATTATATAGCTGGAGGTGTAGGTGGCATATCGAATGGTTTGATTCGGGTTTAGCTGATGCTTTGGGTGTTGACTTGCTTAGAGATTCTATGGATTGAGTCTGATTAATACAGAGTAGGTTGTTGATAGCCCAAAGTTGCCACAAGAGTTTTGCTGCCAGAAGGATAAGAACTACAGAGTTCATGGTTGGAGATAGTGTGTGGCTGAAAATATCACCCATGAAGGGGGTGATGATGTTTGACAAGAAGGGAAAACTCATCCTTAGGTTTATTGGCCCATTTGAGATCTCAAGGAGGGTAGGTGAGATTGCTTATAAGTTAGCATTGCCACCGAGATTATCTGTAGTTCATCCAGTATTTCATGTCTCCATGCTCCATCGATACATTCCAAATGGATCACATGTCATTTCCTATGATTTAGTTAAGTTGGGTTCAGACTTATCTTATGAGGATGAACCGATAGCTATTTTGGGATAGGTAGGTTCGAAGATTGAGGACCAAGGACATACCTTCTATGAAGGGTCAATGGCGGCACCGACCAATTGATGAGACTACCTGAGAGTTGGAGTCAGACATGTGGGCCAGATATTCTAGCCTTTTTTAGGCTTCTGGTACCTTCTTTTCTCTTATGTTTGAGGACAAACATTGTTTTTAGTGGTAAATGATGTAATGACCTTACCGATCATTTTGAACTTATCTATAAAATTACTATTTTGCCCTTTCGTAAGTTTCTTTGGACCTATTTCAACTATTTATGTTGTTAGAACTGAGACCTAGTGATTTAAAAGTGGAAAATATGAGTTTTAGCATTTTTGGAAACTTAAGTTGTTGAAAAGTGAGTTTTTGTATCATTCAGAGTTTGGAGTGCCGGAATAGAAATTTGTCAATTCCATTAGCTTCGGAATGTCAAATTTGGTCTAGGAGAAGGTAAGAAACTGAATTTAGAGTCAAAATGAAAGTTTTGGACCCAAAATTGTATTTTCAATTGATTTCGGAGCCTAGTTTGACTGTGGTCAATATTCAGCATTTGGAAGCTCGAATCAAAATTTTGATAGTTCTAGTGGTTCTTGGTGGTGAAACTAATGCTAGAAACGGTCTCATTGTAATTTTTGAAGTTTTCATGGGCAGTTTGGGTATTTTTAGTTTTAACTAGTTTTAATGATCTTTATTAGGTACTGTGCCAAGGAGATCTTGGAATAAAATTTTGATAATTTTATTGAGTCTAGAATGCCAATTTTGGTAGGGATAAATGTCCATTTTGTGTAAATCATGTTCAAACGAATTTCGAACGTCCATTTAGAGTTGTGGAATTGTGCTGATGTTTCAGCATCCGATGCAAGTACCTTTACTCTCTGCATTCGAGGTGGAGTATTGAACTTGAACTCCACATTTGCAGGCCCAATCCCTGTGTTTGCAGAGGTCAATTTTTCTTCGGCTATGCATTCGCGGGTCCCTATCCGCGTTCACAGAGTAAAAGTCATGCCTGATTAGTTTAATAATGTGAAAACCCCATTTTCTTCCATTTTTAACATTTTTAAGCTTTGTTGGGTGATTTTTGGAGAGGATTCTCATGGAAATTTTTTTTATCAGTGTTTCTAACCTCGAATTTAATAATTTTCATTACTTTTTTCTTGATTTTGTCTTGAATTTCATGATTTTTGAATGTTTAAAATTTGGTTTTCCATTTTTATGTTTTGAAAACTTTAAATGTTGACTTCCTATTTAATTTGAGCTCAATTTTAGTGGAATTTTCACCCACAAACTCTTTTTCTTATGTATAATCATAATTTTTAATTTATTTCTAGATTCGTGAACCTCAAATTTTAGCTCTAATTTTGATCATTTTGCCCTTGAATCCAATTCGTGCCAATATGAGTATCAAAACTTATCTTTTGATGCATATTATCTTTTTCTGATAGTGGTCGATAGATTCGAGCTCATTTTTGAGACTTGGGAGTGTTCTGAAGATTGATTTGAGTGCGGTTTTGGATTGAGGTAGGTTTGACTAACCTTTTGGGATTGAATTTGAGTTAGTGGATATGTTATGTGATAATTGTAAGATTTAGTTATTTTATGAGTAATGAGATAAGTATTATAGTATTTTGGTAAAAAAAAGATATCGATTATCTTAGAGTTGGAGTAAATTGTGATAATGTTGGTAATTGAGCTGTGTCCTTGATATTGAGATATGTTTGGGTATTATTGTGATAATATGAGACTTGTTGATGATATTTGATATATTTTTTAGAACTCATGTGCATATTTTGGGACTTGTGAGTCCGGTGTTATGATATATTCAGTTATTGATGAAACTTGGTGATTAGAGACTTGTTTATAGCTCGTAGTACCAACTGAGTCACTTGACATTCCTTTTTCTAATTCTAGGATTATTATTTATCAGTTATCTTATTATATTGTTGTCATATACATTGATTTGTGACATTGATATGCATTCATTCCATGTTGCATTTATACCATCCCTTGACCACAGGTAGGTGACAAGGTTGAGATTGTATCACTTTTTAAACCCCTTGACCATGGACAAATGGCAAGGTTGAGGTATTGTGATACCCCTTGATCACAAGCATGTAGCTAGGTTGAGAGATTTCTGTAGATGGTCTGACGAGATCTCCATGGGTTCTATCTAGTAGCCTTAGCTCGATAGATGTATACGTTGACTGTGTGACAGTCGTGATTCTACCTCATGCATTTTATTCATTTATTTTATTTGCACTGCATCATAATTATACTTGATCTTTCTATCTATTCTTATGTATATATATTGTGTACTAACCTTTTCATTGTAGGTAAGAGGTGTTCTTAGTGATTACATATTTATCCGATTTCTCTCACCCAGTCGGTTGAACCTATTAGGTACATTTCGGTGTACTCACTCTTACCATGTTTCCTCCCTTGCAAATCGAGCACAGGGACTCCCTGATGGTAGTTGATTCATTCAAGCGAAGTTTTCTTACCTTTTCTAGATCACATTGGTGAGGCTCATATTCTAAGTCACCGTTGTACTAGTGAGACATTCATTTTGTTGTTTCTTTGACCTTGTATTTTCCTTTTTAGATAATTATATATTTACTCTTTTTCACTACTTAGAAGATTTGGTACTTATGACTCCAGATTTTAGGAATTTAAGTTAAATGTTGTGGTTATTTTATTTTAGTTTTTTCTCCTTTGGTCACGGTCCGATTTTGAATTGTGACATTTTCTCACTCATTCTTCTCTTTACACAAAAAATTTCTTCTGTTTTCCGGTTAGAGAGAAAACAACAAAGTGACGATTTCATCGAGAATATCCTCCTTGAGAGGCATTTATATAAACCACTCCCCTTCGTTGTTTCCTCACTAAATCTTCTATTCATATATTCTTCTAGAAAAACAATAAGGTAGTGATTTCATCGATAAAATCTCTCTTGAGATTCATCTATATAAACCACTCTCCCTCGTTTTTTGCTCACTCATTCTTTCATCACGCATAAATTTCCTTTCGTTTTTCAGGTGATGCAGAGGAAAACTAGCAAGGTGGGGTGTTCCATCAGGTGAGATGCGTTTTAGGGGTGTGCGGAAGATTTCATGGGGGGCGTACACAATTAAGATAGATCAGATCCCTCCCCATGCTACCATTTCTTTCTTTATTATAGTGTTTAGGAAACTTCTATAGTGTGCCTCAATAACCTTAAGCAGAGGAAGCTACTAGGGCTTTCAATTGGTGGCGATGAGGTATCATAGCCCTAGAAGGTAAGTAATTTTCCTTGAGATAGCATTTAAAACACCAAAGATTTTCTCGAGAAGCTTAATCGTATAAATAATAAAAGAGCTCCAACTGTTTTATCAATATTCAGAGCAACAGAATAATCATTCATCGCACAACAACACGTCTCCACACATTTTTGTTAATCCATGAATGACATCTATAAGCTTGATATGGAAAAACATCAAGGATCTATACATGCCCACTTGAAAAAGAATTGAGATCAGAGAAAAAAAAATCAAAATTGATCCACCAATTCTCCAAAATGAAAAAGGACGACTCTTTCTCATTCTTTTTTCCTTTTATATTTCATGAAATTCAAAACTTGGACAACCAATGACATTTTATTAATTTCAACTTTATTTAAGGACACAAATAATAATTGTATAATTAATGGTCAAAATAAATAAAATTCTAGAAGAATCCATACATATCTTTACTTATGTTATGAGCTCATAAGGATATTTTTGTAATTGTCTTAAAATGAAGAGTTTCGATTGGTTAACTTCTATCAAAAAATAATAAATGCTAAGCTCGTTTGGACATATTTTAGAAAGAAAATTTTAAACTAATTTAAAATAAAATGAGTTTGAATAGTTGATTATTCACTCCTAAAAATGCTTTTAAGAATTATTGCATAAACATATTTTTGGTATTAAGCTACATAATATGATCATTACTAAAGTTCATATCTTGATTATTAAAATAGTTTTAAAATTATGTATCAATATTTTTATTTAATTTAAAAAAATGTCAAATTTAGTGTCTGAAGATAAAATAATGTTTGACTATCAAAAAATTAATAAGTTGATAATGTGTTCATTAAAATATTAAAAGTTATTAGTTCTTTATTTTTATGTATGATATTTTCTTAATGCCAAATATGATAAACTTTTTTTTTTGTAACTAATTTTTTCATTAACCACCAAATGAGCATTACAAAACTATAGCAATTTAACTCATGGCTATCTTAGTTGAAAACTCCTAGCAGCAACTATGTCCTAGTTTTGAAATACAAGTTGTTGCAATCTCAGTCTAACTGCTGTATTTGCTCTTACATTAGAAATGTATGCTATTTTTCTAGCTATTGTTTCACTTTGTCTATTCTTGCCTTCAAAAGTTCTAAGATTTCTTTCATTCCAAATCATATACACTGCATCAGTATACACTAGTTTAAACAATTGAGCCTTAGTCGATATGCCTTTTGAAGATGCCACCAGCCAAGCCTGATGATCAACCCAAATTTTTGTTGGTCTCCATTGCCAATTTAGCCAAGTCATCAGTTTCCTCCATGTGTTGTGAGTGAAGGAGTAGTCTACAAAGAGATGATCTCTAGTTTCCAATCCTTGTTGGCAAAACTTACAGGTATGATCAGCTTCTATTCGCGTTGTTTGTAGCCTATTTATTGTCATAAGTTTATTTTGCAGTTGTAGCCATAGGACGAACCTTGCTTTTGGCCTTGCACTATTGTCACACATCAGTGATTTCCAATGAACTCTGGGTTGTTGTCCTAACAACTTGGGCTAGATGACTTTGATGTATATTGCCTCATGATTGTTTGTTTTAGTTTGACTCAGTAAAAAAATTTCTCTTGCTGCAACTATTTTCCTTACCATCCATGATGCTTGAGAAGGTATATTGACTGTGAAGATATTATTATCCTTGATATAGTAAGTGTGAATCCATTTAATTCACAACTTGTCTTGTTTATATGCTAGATCCCAAGTAGTTTTTGCTATTGCAACCTTGTTCCATAGCCTCATGTTGATCAAATTTTGCCCCTCAATTGCTTTAGGTGTAAAAACTTTCTCCCATGCTACCATTTCTTTCTTTATTATAGTGTTTAGGAAACTTCTATAGTGTGCCTCAATAACCTTAAGGATCATAGCAGGAATGAGAAATAGCTGTGACCAGTAAGCCTGAACTCCAAATAACACCGGTTGTATCAATTGCAATCTGCCAGCATAAGAGAGTTTCCTGGTAGTCCATGTAGTGATCTTGGCTACTATTTTCTCCACTAGTGGCATCCATTGTCTTAGTGTAAGCTTCTTTATTGAGAGAGGGATCTACCAAGTGTTTGAATGGTAGTTGGCCCTTGTCAATCCAATGGCTTGAGTGATGTGCATTTTTTCTTCATTTGATACACCTCCAAAGTATATAAAACTCTTTTCCTTATTTGCTTGTAGTCCAGATGCTTGAGCAAATATATCAAATTGTTCAATCAGTGTTATCACAGATTTAAGATTCCCTTTAGCAAATAATAACAAGTCATCTGCAAAGCACAAATGTGAGATACTCAACTTGGCATACCTAGGATGATAGGAAAAAGTCTTGTTATCTTTCAGCACATTGAGCAGTTTACTTAAATACTCCATAGCTACTGTAAATAAGTAAGGAGAGATCAGATCTCCTTGTTTATATTTTGGCTTCCAATCATAGTCAATTGTCTACTAAGTTTGCTTCCCATTTGGCTCTATAATAGTGATTACAGTTGGCAATGGACTAGTGATGTTAACCTCCATTTATCATTATAGAGCAGGAAACTGTTTTCACATATTGCATTACCCATTGAATAAACTTAGTTGAAAAGCACAGCTCACTCAGCACTTGCTTTAGATATACCTATTTTACTAAGTCATATGCCTTTTGGAGATCAATCTTTACCATATATCTAGGTGAGATGTGCTTTCTTTGTAAGCCTTGATTAGCTCAGTAGCTAGTAAGATGTTGTCTGCTATTTTCCTCCCTGGAATGAACTCCAATTGAGCCTCATTTATCACTGTTCCTATGACACCTTATAGACTAGTTGTTAGTATCTTGGAAATGATTTTGTATAGTACTATGCAGGATTTTATTGGTCTCTACTCCTTCACAGTTGCTAGATTGCTCTTTTTGGGGATTAGTGTGATAGAGGTACAATTGATAGCTTTATATATTCTGCCTTTGACAAAGAACCTTCTTACTGTTGTTGTTACCTCTTTCCTAATCAGGGGCTAAGTTTTGTTGTAAAATAGAGTATTATAACCATCTACTCCGGGTGCTTTATCATCATCAATACTCTTCAGCCCTGCATAAATTTCTTCATCACTGACTGATTGACATAAAGTTACTGCTGTTTGTTGGCTTAGCATTGGTCCTGTCCTTATGATCTTCTTATTTATTGCTATTAGAGAAGGTGTTGCAGACCCCATTAGTGATTTATAAATGTCTTGACTCTCATATCTAATTGTTTGCTGTTGTGTCAATCTGGTTCCATTCAAAGCTATGACTTCTGTGATTTGCTTTCTATGAATTCTCTCCTTAATGGCTGCACTGAAGTACTTGTTGTTAGCATCTCTTAGTTGAATCCACTTTATTCTTGTCTTTTGTCTTAGTGTAATCTCTTCAATTGCTGACCATTTTACAAGTTCTTGGATAGTTCTTTTCTCCAATCCCGTAAGACTATGTGAATATTTCCTGGCCAGTTGGTCATATATTTGATGAATATCTTCTCTTGTTTTAGTTATTCTCTGCTCAATTCCTTTAAACTTCCTCCTATTCAGTGCCTTGAGTGGGTCTTTAAGTGCTTTGAGCTTCTTCCAGATGTTTTCCATAGGTTCCTTAGCCAGTTGTTCTCTCTATATATTTCCAACTATCTCTACGAAGTCATCATGTTCTGACCATATATTGAGAAATCTGAAGGCTGATTTCACCTGCTAGTATGTTCCTTTTAATGTGATCAGTATAGGAGTATGATCAAACATCTGAGGTAGTGCATATTCAATATGTATTTGCCCCCATTTCATGATCCATTCATGATTCCCAAAAGCTCTATCAATTCTACTACAAATTATAGCGTTACCCGCTTATTTGTTTGTCCAAGTATAATATTCCCCTCTCTAAGCTAGTTCACTCAGCATTGTGTCTTGCATACATTCTGAATAATCTTTGATTTCAGCCATAGTGACTAATGAGCCAAATATTCTGTCTTAAGGATATAGCACTGTATTAAAATCTCCACAAACTAACCAAGCTGCTATGACAGTCTGCCCTATATTTCTAAGGTTAGCCCAGAGAGGTTTCCTTAGTTCCATGGAGTTGAATCCATATACTATTGTGCATTCCCATGAATTAGTTCCTGAAATGTCAATAATGCTGCAGTGGATAAGCTGACTTGTGATGAGTGTTGCTGCAACTTTATAAAAATTAGGATCCTAGGCAAACCATATCCTCCCATTGCTACTACATTGATAGTTGGTAATTACTTCCCATCCAGGCAAGATATTTCTTGAAATTTTAGTAATATTCAGCTGCTTTACTCTTGTTTCAACCAATCCAGCAAGTCTTATTTTCCTACTTTTTTTAAAGGAATTTAAGTTCCTTTTGTTTATGTCTCTTATTTATTCCTCTAACATTCCACACTAACCAAGTCATTAGATGGACTTCGAAGGTCCTCTCCTTTCAGGGGCAACTTGCCCAGCTCACTCCTTTCCCATGTCTGACTAATTAACTTCCCAAATGCATTCCTCACTGGTATGGACTTAAGAGTTGGGAAATCATTTAGACTGAACTCAGGACTGCACATTGAGCAGTTTACTTAAATACTCCACTGCATTCCTCTTTATTAGCCCCTTGCTTCTCCATTCCTGTATCAGTTTCTTGGGTTGTTACTTCTTAGTATCTGCATTCACTTGGCCCTGGATCTTTGTGTCATAGCAATTCCCCACTACTCAATACTTTAAGCAATATTTTGGCTTCCAATCATAGTCAATTGTCTACTAAGTTTGCTTCCCATTTGGCTCTATAATAGTGATTACAGTTGGCAATGGACTAGTGATGTTAACCTCTATTAACATTCTTGCAAAGGATATTCTGGTCTGGTTTGCAGTACATTCATCAGCATAAATGGGCTTACCTACTGCACTTGCTATCCTGCTCAGTGAGTCCCTACTCCAGTGTGACATAGGTAAGTTTGGAACTTTACCCATAGTGGTATGGTAGTAAGAAACTCTTTCTCCAGGTTAAAATCAGTTGTCCATGGTTTTAGGATGATTGGTTTATTGTTGATAGTGTATGGTCCATTGTGGAAACCTCCTACATATTATTCATGCTTTGAAATCTTCTGACATAGTACCCTTTGTCATATAAAAATAGATCAGGTTATTTCACAGATGTCCAAAATTGCATTATGTATCTTTGCATTGTCTTATATCCAGGGGTTTCACCTATAAAGTATGCCGTTAGAGATGACTTCCACTTTACTAATTCCTTTTCCACTACTGTTTGCTCAAGTTCTACTACTTGCTAAGCATTCACTATTTTAGGGGTGATATACTCCAGGGTCATACCATTCTCAACAGCTCTATTCTTAGTAAACAACTTGGTCCATGTTGCTATATTTGAATCCTCAGTTAGTTCCTCTTGCACTTCAGATCTGATTTCCACAGCTACTGTTCCATTGAGATCTGATGATGACTCATATTTGTTATTCATTTCAGGTACTTGGCTTGTAGTTTCTAGCTGTGGTTAACTAGATCCAACTTTATCAGGAGTCATTGATGTAACACCCCACACATGACATGTAGGAGTACTATGCACACCAAACATGATATGGACTTTCAAGCTAATGCCAATTTTTAAAAGTTTTTGAATCTCGTGTTAAAGGGAGATATGTGTATCTAATGATTGAGAGGGTCGAGTGTAGATATGTCTTGTGTCGAATTGAGGAGATTACAACCTTAAACAAAGTAAGAGAATTGAGGTGCTTGTGGGACTTAGGAAACTAGCAGGTGAGTCAGCTACTTTCTTAGCTTAAACATGCTAGTTAAACGGAGACGAGGCCCGACGTCGAATTTGTTTAATTCTGATTATGAATAGAGTCCGAGTTAAGGATATATCTTTGGCCCATGTTTTAGTACTATAAGTGGGCTGTACTTACAACCCAACATGAAGGATGAAAGAGGCCCAATTACATTCTAATTCACTTAACTAATTGGGCCAAACTTTAAGTGAAGAGTAATTTGGAAATAGGCAGCCCAAGTCCATCAAGTTGGAGACCTATTTTGGCCCATGTTTGAGTAATAAGCTGCTGCATCACAAGCTCTCTAATATCTACTAATGTGTGGTTAAAAATTCAAGCCAAGGTCGGCCAAAGTTGTTCTTTAAAAGGAGTCAAAACAACAAATATTTCATTCTCACGTTTGGGACAATTTTCAGCATTCTAAGAAACATTTTTCTCTCCTTTCTTTACATCAAAGAGCAGCTAAAATAACCCTCTAGAGTTTTTGAAGGAGACCTTAATCTTGAAGTTCAAGGTAAGTAAGTTTAAGTTGTGTTTAGCATAGTTTTCTCATGACAAACAAGAGGTTATGTTAGTTATGTTCGACGTCGAAATGTAGCGAAAAGGTGTAACGTTATACTGTCCATTTGTACATTGTGTAAAACTGTTATGTGTTCTGTTTTGGGGGGCTGTTATGAGGCTGTTATGGTACTATAGTACTCTGTACATGATGTGTAGATGAGAAGGTGTATTAGAAAATACGATTAGAGGCAGAAAAGTTAAAAGAATACGCTTGGATTTATAGCTACACGCTTGCTGCCCGTGTGTTGTTTTTATGTGAAATGGGATTGCCAAGATATGTCTATTAGCTGCTAATGCTAGTTTTATTACTTACTATGTTGTAGCTAAGCATTTGGAGGAAGGGAAGGTTATCCCAAGGTAATAGCAAGGTCGTACAGCGAGGTATGCGTAGCCCAAGGGGGCTAAGAAAGAGCCTAGCCAGGGACAAACCTGATATAGTTTACCCCTGATCAGTTGGGCATTTTACAGTACATGTTGTACACAAATTTTACAATAAAGGTAAAGTGATATAAAGAATATAAAGTATATGATCCCACAGTGTAATTAAAGGTGGTCTCTTATCATACATCCGTACATAGTTCCATTTGAGTTGTCATTTCATATACAGTATTTTCTGCCTTATATATTCAGTACATTATCTCGTACTGACATCCCTTACAGGGGACCTGCATTTTATGCTGCAGGTACAAGTGCTAGTAGATCTCCCCAGTAGGAGTACAGTACATCCAGCTGTGATTACCAAGCTCCAGGTTGCTTCGAGGCTTTACATGTCTAGAGCTTATATTTTGTATTGTACAGTTAGTCGAGGCGAGGCCTATCCCGACCCTTATCAGATACTTGTCATTATTCAGAGGCTTTGTAGACTATGTAAATTAAAGTGTGGTCAGACCTCATACTTTAGACAACGTGGCCGCAACGGCCTAGTCATATGCATTTCTTGTTACTACTGTTTATTTTCTTAAAAGCATACTGAAGGTGGAAATTCCTTATAATGTATATAGAATGCGCATAGATACAGGTTGGTTCTCCCGGGCCTTATTGGCAATGGATGTTAGTCTACCTTAATGGGATTTGGGGCGTGACAGAAGTAGATCTATGACAACTAGCTAGTTTATGAGTTCGCCTTCTTGAAACACCAAAGGAAGGGGTTGTTGTACATAATGCAGCAATATCTTCATTGGTAATGGAGGTTAAAGAGAAACAGTTCAAAGATCCTGTTCTACGACAGCTTAAAGATAAGGTGAGTTAGGGTACAATAAAGGGCTTTGACCTTACGAAAAATGGAGTACTATATTGTCAAAATAGATTACATGTACCTGACATTAATGAGTTAGGAAAAAGGAAAATGGAAGAAGCCCATCATTCCAGATATTCCATCCATCCAGGATCAACTAAGATGTACCATAACCTGAAAGGGATGTTTTGGTGGGGAGGCATGAAAAAGGACCTTGCAGAATTTGTAGCTCAATATCCAAATTACCAACAAGTGAAAGTTGAACACCAAAAGCCAGGAGGTAATATGCAATGCATAGAAATTCCAATATGGAAGTGGGATACGATCAATATGGATTTTGTTACCAGTTTGCCTCACTCATTTCAGAAGTTTGACTCCATATGGGTAATAGTTGACAGACTCACAAAGTCAGCACATTTCTTACCAGTCAGTAGTGATTATACAACTGAAGAGTATGCCAAACTATACCTCAAAAGGATAGTCAAGCTACATGGAGTCCCAGTCTCTATTATATCTGACCGAGGAGCTCAATTCACTGCAAAATTTTGGAAGTCCTTCCAAAGGAGTTTAGGGACATAAGTGAACTTGAGTACATCTTTCCACCCTCAAACAGATGGTTTGAATATATGTTGCGAGCTTATGCATTGGACTTTAAAGGTAGTTGGGCAGACTACTTGCCACTTATTGAATTTGCCTATAACATTAGCTACCACTCCAGTATCAAGATGGCACCTTATGAAGCTTTGTAGGGAAGGAAATGTAGGTCGCCAATTGGATGGTTTGAAGTGGGTGAAACCACCTTGCTTGGACCAGATTTGGTGCAGCAAGCCATGGAAAAAGTTAAAGTAATACAACAACGACTAAAAATAGCCCAAAGCCGTCACAAATCATATGTGGATGTTAGACGAAGAGGATTGGAATTCTCAGTAGGGGATTAGGTATTCTTAAAGGTATCTCCAATGAAAGGGGTTATGAGATTTGGCAAAAAGGGGAAATTGAACCGACGGGGGATTAGGTATTCTTAAAGGTATCTCCAATGAAAGGGGTTATGAGATTGGGTAAGAAAGGGAAACTGAGTCCACGTTACATAGGACTATATCAGATTATTAAGAGGTTCGGGCAAGTTGCATATGAATTAGAGTTACCCCAAGAGCTTTCAATGGTTCATCCAGTTTAGTACTTTAGAGAAACCAGCAGGCCGAAGAGATAACATGGGAGGCTAAGGACGTAATGAAATCAAGATACCCTTACTTATTTGAAGCTGAAAAGGAAGTCCAACATGCAAAATTGGGACACTAATAGGTACGTGTGGTTGCATACTTAATGTGTTGTCAAAAGCTTGTATAAGTAAAGGTTTAAACGTGGTTAAATTATCTAGTTGTGTTAACATTCGAGGACGAATATTCCTGTCATGACCCAACCCCGTGGGCCGTGACTAGTGCCTAAAGTGGCACCCAGACACCAAACACAATGCCAGATTACACTAAATGTCTTATTTATTTTTACAGAAATTTCGGCAGAATTTTCTCTGTTTTATAGACTATCCAAATCCTGCACTCAGAAAAACCCAGTAGAATATCATACAAGTACGTATGCGGGCCGACAAAGTCACCGCTGCGGTTGAATCGCCCAACATACATACCATACATATATAGTCTTACAAACTGTCATAGCCCATACACACAGGTGTCCACAGATCTTTAACCGAACCAAATGAAATTAGAGGACGGGACAGGGCCCTGTCATACCCTCGAATGTACAAAAATACAAAATAGTAAATAAGTGTATATACCAAATGTTTGCTCCGAAGCAGGGGAGCACTTCAAACAGCAGTCAGAAATCCTAAGTGGGGGATCACTACTTTGTACGCCGGTACTTGTGGGTATGAAACTCAGCCCCCGAACAAAGGGGGGTCAGTACAAAATACGCACTGAATATGCAAGCAGAGGGTACAAAATGTAAAGCTGTATCACAACAAGGCCAAAGTATAAAGGTAAACGCATATCCAAAATACCAGCATACTTACTTCCCAATACATGAAACTGAGGGATAACTGAAACAGAAGTATAGCGAGCCAGTGTACATCCAAAAATACCAAACATACGATAAGTAAGCAATTGTATATCCAAAAATACCAAACATAAGGTAAGTGGGCCATTATATATCTAAAAATATCAAACATAGGATAAGTGAGCCCGACGTCCCTATACTCACAAATCCTAATACAGAAATGGTATAGTGCATAAGTTGGGTCGCTCAGAGTATCGAATCATGCCCACTGAGGATATGTCCTGGACCGCTCAGATTATCGAGTCGCGTCCACCAAGAATATGTTCTGGACTGCTTGGATTATCGAGTCGCGCCCACTAAGAATATGTTCTGGACCGTTCGGATTATCGAGTCGCGCCCACAAAGAATATGTTCTGGACTGCTCGAATTATCGAGTCGCGCCCACTAAGAATATGGTCTGGACCGCTTGAATTATCAAGTCGCGCCCACTAAGAATATGTTCTGGACTGCTCAGATTATCGAGTCACGCCCACTAAGAATATGTTCTGGACCGCTCAGATTATCGAGTCGCGCCCACTAAGAATATGTTCTGGACCGCTCGAATTATCGAGTTGCGTCCACAAAGAATATGTTCTGGACCGCTCAGATTATCGAGTCGCGCCCACTAAGAATATGTTCTGGACCGCTCGAATTATCGAGTTGCGTCCACAAAGAATATGTTCTGGACCGCTCGAATTATCGAGTCGTGTCCACAAAGAATATGTTCTGGACCGCTTGGATTATCGAGTCGCGCCCACCAAGGATCCCAACATACTATCACATACATGTATTAATTCTATATCAAAAGAATGGTTCCTCAGTCTGATGTATTTTTGGTGGTCACTCATTTTATTACTTATGACATGAATAATGATAATTCAATTTTACAAGGACATTACAACATACTAATGCCCTCAGAATATGATATCACTTTATCACTTCAATCAGCAACTTAATTCATGTCACGACCAACCTATGGGCCATGACTGGTACCCGATAGGGGTACCCAGACAATATTTTCAAAACAAACTCAGATTATAGACACTTTATAATTTATAGAAATTTCGGCAGAGTTTTCCCTGTTTTATTGACTAGCCACCTGAAACAGAAAATTTTCAGCGAACCCAACAGATACACAGTAGACATGTGTGTACATATGTATAGATATATGCGGGTCGACAAGGTCACGCTGCGGTTCAACCGCCCAACAGCACAACATAAGTACAGAATATTCAAATTGGTGGCTAAGTCTCACATGCCCCACATATATACAAGATACACAAACTAACAGATAGGACCTACTCTCACAACATGTCCACAGACCTCTAATACAGACATACAGAATCAAACGATGGGACAGGGCCCCATCATACCCAAAATAAAAGTAGTCTGATGTATCAAAATATTAACAAAGTAGTATACCAAAAGTGGCTCCAAAGTATGGGAGCTCGTTAGACAGCAATGGAGGTCCTAACCTTGAGGTCCTCTACCCTGTACGTCAGAACCTGCAGGCATGAAACGCAGCCCCCGAAGAACAGGGGTCAGTACGAAGGACGTACCGAATATGTAAAGCAGAAAGTACAAATATGAATATCAACATAGCAGACTGAACACAAAAATACGAAGTTCATAAAATTACCAGAGTGGTCGAGTAATCATAGATATAGAGTGTACATTAAATTATCAGAATGGTGAACTGAACATGGACATAGGATGTTATATTCTTGCAAGTGTCAAATTATAGATTCAACTTAGTTCAAAGAGTCAAAGAAATACTTGTAAGTGCCAGACGGACGGGGATGATGGTGACCTCCATACTTGCGCCATACCACAGCATCACATCAGAAGTTTTATTTTTTGTACCTCTTTATTTAATTATGGCGACCTCCATACTTGCGCCATACCACAGCATCACACCAGAAATTTTAAATCTCCGAACAAATCTCCGACACATAGCACAAATGTAGGATAGTGAGCCGGCGTCCCTGAACTCAGTTATCCTAAAATAGTGTGACATAAAGCCACCAAACCAAAGGCCCAATCTCACCTCAATACCAACTAAGCAAAGCCGGCCCATGGGCCGGGCCGACTCCACCGTATCCAACCAACTTCAAAAAATATATATACATATATAGTATATTAAGCACGACCAAAACCGGCCCGGGAATCGACAAATGGAAATATAGTGGCACGAATAGAGTAGAGC
>DF366868.1:13394-26465 GCA_000787875.1 Solanum virginianum
TAATCTAGTATCATCCCCGAACTAGAGGACTCACCAACTCTCTTCTTTCAATGATCCAAAGTTAGCCATCGATGAGCACCAGTCCCTACATGGTGAAATCATGTTCGCATAGAGTATGCATTATTATTTGGAATGTACTAAGTATGTGGGGTGCAATGCAACAAGAGAAGCAAGCCATAGTAATAGAAATGCATAAACATAATCAAAGACATAAGCTAAACATGTCATGCATGATCAATGCTTAAGATAAAACATATGTGGAGGTAATCATACTTACATAACTCATAAAAAGCATAATAAAGTGGCATGAGTAGCTCGTCCATATACCTTGTACTAGAGGGTGAGAAATATTGTATAGGTCATAATATTACATAACTCATAAAAAGCATAATAAAGTGGCATGAGTAGCTCGTCCATATACCTTGTACTAGAGGGTGAGGAATATTGTATAGGTCATAATAATAAAGAAACATCATAAATCATCACAAGAGATTATCTTGGGAACATGAGGATGTCATGAGAATCTATAAGGAAAACCATAGATCAAGAATGACATATACCATAAAGCTTTGGGGAGTTCATAAAAGATAGTAAAAAATACAAGGTGTCATACATAATTAAAGTATTAATATTCTTGAGTGAAAAATACATCACTCTACATTGAAGACTATTTTGTTATGCAAGGAACATTGGAAATCATAATGGAGAACACCTTACACACTCGTAGAAATCATCAATTACCTTTAAGGGAAAATACCATTTGAATTTGTGAAATAAAGAATGATAGGAACTTTACATCACCTTTGGACATAACATAAAGGAACTATTTAATCATCATAAGAGGGACAACTTAGAACCATAAGGAGAACTTGAAAATGTGTAAGAGAAACCTTTAACCGAGACATAAATCATGTGACCTATGCCATAGAGTCCCGATATTTTCCCTTGTGTGAAAGCAACCTTTAACTGACATAAACCATGTGGGCTAAGCCGTGGAGTCTCGATGTTTTCCCTAAATCGGAGGAAAGGGGGAAATCACTTGCCAAGGTGACCTCACAAGATATCTAAGTGGATCCACAAAAGCTTTGCTATTGAGCAAACTCTACTATTAGTTGGTCTAGAAATCAATCTCTACAAGCCAGTGATTCCTATTTCCTACGTGGCACGTAGATATGGGATAATGGGATTCTACTAATAGTCTCTCACCTCTTCTAATGGGGAGCTTCCGCATCCATCCCAAGGTCCACTCGATGATAAGTAAACTCTCACGGAATAATCAGATGGAGGAATCATAAAATTCATTAGTGGAGAGGTATTTTATTAACCTATCCCATAAGCCTTGTAAAACAATGAAGGGGAATTCTACGAACCTATCCCACAAACATTTTGAATATTAATCATCATCATAAGGATATCTCCTATATCTTGCTAAGCCTCTACTATTGGCTAGCATCATAATCTTGGCTAAGCCTCTATTATCGGCTAGCATTGTAATCTTTGCTAAGCCTCTACTATCGGTTAGCATCACCATCATATCCCTCTACTATCGGGTCATCATTTCATATCCCACTACTAACTGGTCACATAGTCTCATGATCATAACTAGGTGGGACTCACATTTCTTTTATTCATTCATGCTAAATTTCATAAGACTAGTCCTATTAGACATACAAATATGAAGGTAATCATGAAATACACAACTTGTATAACATAACAGCAATAACACGTAGCTTTCATAATATCTAAATGAATTTCAAATAATACTTGATATACCTCATCCATCATAACATTCATGAACTAGCATACATATAGCGAAACCTTTTCATTATTCATAAGAAACTTCATCATTAAACACTTATCATTAAGACTCATTCAAAATTAGCAAACTCAACTTGACAATTAAGTGGGCTCATGTATGTAATTTTAAATCATGTAACTTAAGAGGACTATGCATGAAAGTAATGCATTTCATCAATTTATATCATCTCTAGAACAACCCATCTCAATCATACATATCATCTTTCAAAACATAGACATGGAAACAATAAATTAATCTCATACAATCCTCAACTCCATAGTGTGTCATGATATCACAACATTTATAGCTTTAAATATCATAACTAACTCATCAAACCATCACATCATAATATCAAATAAAGGGTTTCATATCATTCATAACATTTATAACATTCTCATGAACTCATAACATGCTTAATTTTCCTTCAACATCAACAACATCCCTAAATCATATGTGTTACCATATGCCTTTATCATATAAGAGATTTGCCACATAAATTAGCCAAAACATGTTGGGTATATGCATGTAAGCTTAAAATCATAGAATTCAAGAATAAGGAACATGAGAGGGGTAAATTAAAGTCATTTAAGAAGTTATTCAAACAACCCAACAACATACTTGAGAAACCCCAATTTGGGTGTCATGAAACCCATTCAAAAATTCATAATATTTTAGAGTCTTTCAAGATGACATAGCTTACAAAGCTTTAATGTAATAACATATCATAATCTCAATCATTAGTTGGAGCCCATGCATCAATAAATCAATAACCAATTAATTTTCAGCATATTTCATGTAATGGAGTAATAATAAGAAATACTCATAAAGATTTAGTCATTAGAATCGAGAAACTTGATAAAAATATTTTTGGGGCTCCACAGGTGAAAGGACTCATGGATGAAAACCCACATACCTTAGACTTGGAGTTTCTTGAAGAAAATTGGAGGAAGACTTGAGGCTTGACTTGATTTTCTTGAATTTCAACAAAACTTCTTAAAAATCTTGAGAATGGATGGAGAATTTGGTGAAGATTAGAGAGGAATTTGAGATATTTTTGGTGAGTTTTGGAGTTTAAAAATGGCTAAAGATGTGGATTTCACGGACAACCACTTCTTGTGAAATTTCACGAAAAAAAATATTTTTTTGGTACAGGTAAAATATACCTTGTAGGCAACCGTTCCTCCACATAATTTTGCCTCTGAACAAGAATATGAGGTCGAATTGTGAAATTCTGCATGGATTTTGAGATATTCAAAAAATACATCACAAGGTCTTTTCGAGCTACATTGAGGGGTGTTTCAGTATCCCCTACTTGGGAACATTCATCCCAAAATGTGAATAGAGATAGAATGAATAGAATGGAACATCTATCAACTCATTACTAAAACAATAATGCAAATTAAACATTGTTTTCATGCAACTTTCAAAGTATCTATCATGAAAATTATTTTTAAAGCATGAGTAGCACATTTTCATAATTGCACATGAAACTTCAATCAACTCTCTTCATGAGAATGCATGCATTATAAGTAACATGTCAAGACTAGATAAATGATATATGAGAATGAACATGAACTACCATTGTTACCAATATGCTAACACAACCACTTACCAATACATCAACCATAGCACCACCACTTATGAAACCACTTAGTACCAACCATTACCGTATTCAAGGAAACACATACATACTGACCATATTGTTACAAGCTCTCTCTCTTCCCTTCTAAGCGGCCACCGGTCAATCCCTTCACTTGTACCCTAATTCACCATACTCAAAGCAACCTTCTTGACCCACTATCGTTAGTAAGAGGAATAACCTTAGGTACTTCTAATGACATGACATGGATTATAATGAATAGAAACATTTCTTAAAATGCGTCATAGCCTTATATGTATAGTTTTGGCGCACTTCACAACCATGAACAAGACTCTACTCGACGCGGTGTGTTAAATGTCCAAGGACCATTTATAAACCTACTGCTCTGATACCAAGCTTGTCACGACCCAAGACTACTGCCTAGATGTGACAAGGCGAATGGAAAGCCCGAAGGCAACCCAAATAAGCCTCTTCGCATATCGTTTGCACATCCTTGGTTTTAAGGAAATAATATAATATAAATAAGCATATAACAAATAATTTTTAAAGGAAGTGAGGTTTTGGATTCACGCTATAGGGATGTTATAGTAAAGAGGATAAATATGAATCATATAGCAAATAAGCCTAAGGGGCAGTTAAGTATGACTCACGCTATGGGGGTATTTAGGTGTCATAACCCTTGGACCTAGATGTGACACGATGCATGAGAAACCCAAAGGGACCCCATACAAGCCTCTTAGCACATCATTACATATCCTTGGTCCCGGAAGCAATAAAATAACAACAAAAAACAATAAATAGGGATAACGGGGGCTAAGGGACATCTTTCATATCATGAACATCAAGAGTCAAAGAGATAGTCAAAGCTCATAGCATTATACATAACATGTCCGACAACACCTCTAACCATAGAACTTAGCGGGGGCCAAGACAAGCAACAGGGCTCATCCTCATAGTAAAAGTACATAATAAAGAAAGAGAGTCATAATACATAACATAAGAACATAGACATTATCCCCAGAATGGAGGACTCATCAACTAGCTTGAGAGAATTTGTACTAGCCACGTGGAGGAGGATAATAACCAAATAGAGCTTCGATTCCTGCCTGGTAACATCATGTAGGCATAGAGTATGAGTTAGTAAGTTTTAATGTACTAGTATGTAGGATGCGATACAACAAGAGGTAGGCATCATAGGCAAAATGCATAATCATAAGCAATGAATAACATACTAATAATATGACATGTATGAATGATACTTGAAGTAAAACATACTTATATAGCACATACTACATGTGTAGGAAGAGACTATCATTTGGCTAATGGGTTTATCACCTCCCATCCTAGGTGTTTGAGGTATCAACCCCTCAACTTGGTTATCCAATGTACCACCCCCATCTAGGTGATTGAAGTACCAACCCCTCAATTTGGTTAATATGGTACCAACCCCTCACTTTGGTGAATGAGGTACCAACCCCTCAATTTGGTTAATAAGGTACCAACCCTCAATTTGGTTAACTTTTATCACTATAGATAATTTCCATGAAATCAACACATGAATATCATACATTTATCATCATAAAGTCATTCAACTTATATACCATGCTTTAGACTGTTAGAACCCATATTGTGACATTATTGGAAAGTTAGGGACTCACGTAGATTTTTTAAAACTTTGGTTGTTAGGGTTCGTATGTCCTTAATTGGCTTACATAGGAAAAGTTCGGGGACCAAAGTGTATTTTTCAAAGCTTGGAATCTTAAATATATATGAAGGCTTGCCCCACCCCAAATTGTGTTAAATTCCTATTGGAACAAGTAAATTAGGTTTCACTATCTTGATGCTAGAACTTTTGAGGAGTTACTGGAGCATCTCACTGAAACAGATAGTTTAAGAAGAGGAGTACCACCTACAGCTGTCTCTGTTTTAAATGATCTACCATATTTGGTTGTTAAAGAAGACCACGAACAGTTGGACAGTTTGTCTTGTGCAATCTGCAAGGATTCTCTTTTGTTGGCGCAGTTGTAAACTGATTTCCTTGTTCTCACATGTTTCATCCATTCTATATCTTTCCTTGGTTAGCATCAAGAAATTCGTGTCCCCTCTGCCGCTCTGAACTTCCAACTGATTACCTGGATTATGAATACAGAAAGCAGGTCAGTAGTAATTTAGTAATACATAATATCCCACAGCATGAAATAAATAAAGATGGATCTCCAGATAGCAGTGCTAGTGAAAATGATGAATTTGGTTACAGTATGACAGAATCAGGGGAAGTGATCCATAATGAGGCAGTCAATGAACAATCTGGTAGTGAGGGTGCACAAAAAAGGTGGTTTCTTGCAGCTGCTGCTCCTATTATTAGAGTTGTTCTGATGTTGTAGTTAAGGAGCCCATTGATGGAGAGGGCCCTTAGTCTCCCTATTTTCTTTTCTCAAGGGCGATGCGCTACTCAACCTTTGCCCTCTCAGCAGATATTGGACGTATGGAAGAATAAGTTGGTTTGGCTTGACGTTAGAAGTAGTTTGGCGAAGGAAGTGAGATATGTAAAGAACCTTGGTTTATGGCATGATTTAATTAAAACTTAGCTAATGTCATAAGGCCCGAAAAATCCCTCTTACTTTGCAAATCGGGCTAATACATGTCCTATGTTTGTTTCTTGGTATGCTTATATAAATTAGTCCTATTTTGACTCTTATACAATTAAAATCCAAAAGTTGTAAAAGTATGGAAAGTTTGATATGTTTGAAGGAATATATTCTTCTAAGACTTTGAAAAGCGTCAATAATCGTAATTTTTGACAAAATGCCCTAATTGCCTTAAAAACTATTCTGAAACATTTCATAGTAGTTTGTATGATTTAGACTAAGCATGTTCTTTCTAATTTGCCATGACACCTTTTTATGCAAATTTCAGTGACTTAGACATAATTTTAAAAAAAATGAATATTATTTTGATTCTAGAAATGAATATTTTACATATTATTGGATTTATGGAACTGGTTTTTATGCATTTGATTCTCACGACTCTATTCGTGCCTATTATGGTATCATTTACTGATTCCCAGGCTGGTTATTATTGTGCATAATATAGTATGTATATATATATTTCGAAGCAGGTTGGATACGACGGGTCGATTTGCCCATGGGTCAGCTTTGCTTAGTTTGGAGTCATAAAGAGCTGGGCTTTGATATGTTGGCATTATGACGTGTGAGTGTTGGGCCATAGTTCACCCTAGCTCACGTGAGTGCTAGGCCACAGTTCGCCCCAGCTAACTTATCGCCATCATGTCCTTTCTGTATTATAATACGTGAGTGCTGGGCCATAGTTTGCCTCGGCTCACCTATCTTACGTTTTTTATTTATGTCGGAGACTTCGGGGATTTGAACCTTCTGGTGTGAGGCAGTGGTATGGCGCGAGTTTGGAGGTCATTTGTACCTCCTGCTTTACATATTCGGTACATATGTCGTACTGACCACTTTTGCTTCGGGGGCTGTATTTCATGCCCGCAGGTACAGACGTGCAGAGTAGCGAGCCACCAGCTTAGGATCTCTATCTACCGTTTGAAGAGCTCCTTTTGCTTCTGAGCAACTACTCGGTATATATATACACTTATTTTCTCTAGTTTGTATTTATGTACATTTGAGGGTACGACGGGGCCCTGTCCCATCTTCTGATTTTATTAGCATAGTTAGAGGTCTGTGGACGCCTGTGCATATGGGATATGTCAGTTTGTATGTCTAGGTACGTATGCTATATATGTTGGGTGGTTTAACTGCAGTGGTGACCTTTTCGGCCCCCATGTATATGTATATATGTATTGTATGCTGGACTTTTCTGTATGCAAGGTTTGGTAGTCAATAAAACAAAGAAAACTCTGCCGAAATTTTTGTAAATAAGTTAGCTATTATAACTGGAATCTAGTTTAGTATATATGTCTGGGTGCCCCATTCAGGCACTAGTCACGGCCCACGGGCTGGGTCGTGACAGAAGTGGTATCAGAGCGATTCGTCCTTGGAGTGTCCACAGACCGTTTCCAGTATAATTCACAGCCCATGGGCTGGGTCGTGACATAGACCTTCAACAAGTCAAGAAACCTTAATTGGACATTTTATCAAACACTTGTCGGGTGTGTGGTGCTAGTGTAAAACCATGCAATTCAAGAGTGAAATCATGCAAGAAAAATCAATGTAAAACCACCCACCAACACTCGGTAATGCCCTCATACAATATACATTGAAACCCTTCATCAAATCATAGAATAGATCATAGATTCATAGGTCAAAACATGCTTAAACAATCACACTTTAATGAAACTCTAACTTAGTTCAAAGTCAAATTCATAGTAAGTAAGACCAATAAGTAAATCAACTTAAAAATATGAAATTTATGTAAAAAGGAAGCTTAGGCTTCATGGGTGAAAGGAACCCACAAATGAAACTTACATACCTTAGACTTTGAGTTTCTTGAAATTGAGTTGGGAAAGAATGGAAGCTTGGAAGTGGGTCTTGGAATTCAAAACTTGTTCTTGAGTTTCCTTGAATTTGTATTGGGGTTTGATCGAGGCTCTTGAGAAAATTTGAGAGTGTATTTGAGATGAGAGTAATGAGTTTGATCCTTTGAAATAGTGTTTAGGTCTTTTGGGGAGGTTAAGATAGCATTGAAAATCTAAAAAGGTCATTAGAGTAATTAAAATTTACAAAAACACCATTAATGAACAGATGGAAAAATTGGTAAAATGTTGCCTCCTAGAGATTTGACCGGTTGTTTTGCACTCCACGGGTCATGTGGAGTGCCCATGAGACAAGACTTAGGCTCAAAATTGCAATTGGAACACTTGAGAAAAAGTTAGCATCGACGGCACTTTGACGGGCCATTTCACGGGTCGTGTGGTGCTTCACTGTCCTTGTAGTAGTCCATTGCACCACAATTAGACAAGAAAATATGTCCAGGCCACTCCACGCCCCAGTCCCACGAGTTGTCTGCCCTTCCATGGCCCGTGTAAGGTGCTTGTGGCACCACACTTAGCCAAAATCTCCTCTCATGCCAACCTTGCCTCTCTTGCACACCCCGCCGACCCTCCACACAGTCCGTGGCAAGCCACATGGCCCATGCCACTGGTCGTGTCACATTCCTTAGGCCAAAAATGGCCTTTTCCAACCCCAAGCTATCCAAACGGCCCATCCAATACCTCACTGGTCGTCAAGTTGTCCGTGTGACATCACTGCGTGCGAGGGTCTCATGAAAACGGTCATAACTCCTTCATCCAAACTCAAAATGAGGTGAAACCAAGTGTGTTACAAAGCTAACTCAAAGGGCTTTCATTTTACGTATTTTAGGACATACAGTTCCAAGTGTGATAAAAGGTATGCACATTTAAAGTTGACCTTTGCATGAACCAATAACCAAAACTCAACTAGGAGGTAAGTCTTGAACTTGTCCATGTACTAGGGGTCTCCCATCTCCACCTTAACAAATGAGGCTTGAAACATGGGTACGTAAGAGCATGGAGGTATAGGGTGTCACATTAGGGACTTGGGACTTTCATCACTTTCCAACATAATCAATAGCATCAAATAAAATCACATAAGAGATAGGGTCTAAGGGATAAGTCTCCATAAAATCTAAACATTAAATTATAGGTACATAGCGTAGTATCCAACAACACCTCTAAGCATGAATAGGATAGGGGTCAAGACATGTTCAAGGCTCACCCTCAATCTAGAAAGTAGAGTGGAATAAAGTCTCAACATAAGTAAGATAGAAACTAGGTATCATCCTCATACTAGAGGACTTACCAACTCTCGTCTTTCAATGATCCAAAGCTAACCACATGGAGGATATCAATGAGCATTGGTCCCTACATGGTGAAATCATATAGGCATAGAGTATGCGTTAGTACTTGGAAGGTACTAAGCAATGCAACTAGGGAAGCAAGCCATAGTAATCGAAATGCATAAACATAATTAAAGACGTAAGCTCAATATGCCATGCATGATCAATGATTAAGGTAAAACATATGTGGAGGTAATCATACTTGCATAACTCATAATAAGAATAATAAAGTGGCATGAGTAGCTCATCCATATACCTTGTACTAGAGGGTGAGGAATATTGCATAGGTCACAATAATAATGAACCATCATAAATCATCACAAGAGATTATCTTGGGGACATGAGGGGGGCATGAGCATATATAAGGAAAACCATGGATCAAGAATGACATATACCATAAAGCTTTGGGGAGTTCATAAAAGATAGTGAGAAATACAAAGTGTCATACATAACTAAAGTATTAATATTCTTGGGTGAAAAATACATCACTCCACATTAAAGACTATTTTATTATGCATGGAACATTGACAATCATAATGGAGAACATCTTACACACTCATAAAAATCATCAAGTGCCTTTAGGGGAAAATACCATTTGAATTTGTGAAAAAAAAGAATCATAGGAACTTTAAATCACCTTTGGACATAACATAAAGGAACCATTTAATCATCATAAGAGGGAAAACTTAGAACCATAAGGAGAAATTGAGCATGTGTAAGAACAACCTTTAACCGACATAAACCATGTGAGCTAAGCAATGGAGTCCCGATGTTCTTCCTACACTGGAGGAAGGGGGGAAGTCACTTGCACAAGTGACCTCCTAAGATGACTAAGTGGATCCATAAAAGCTTTGCTATTGAGAAACCTCTACTATCTGTTGGTATAGAAATCAACCTTTACTAAAGGGTAATTCCTATTTCCTACGGTGCCATGTAGTTATGGGACAATGGGATTCTACTAACGTTCTCTCGCTTATTCTAACAAGGAGCTTTCGTATCCATCCCAAGGTCAACTTGGTGATAAGTAAACTCTCACGGAATAATCATAGGGAGGAATTATGAAATTCATTAGTGGAGAGGTATTCTACTAACCCATCCCATAAGCCTTGTAAAACAATGAAGGGGAATTTTGCTGACCCGTCCTATAAACATTTTGAACATTAATCATCATCATAAGGATAGCTCCTATATCTTATCTAAGAATTCTACTAACCCGTCCCATAAACTTTTTTGAACATTAATCATCATCATAAGGATAGCTCCTATATCTTGCTAAGTCTCTACTATTGGCTAGCATCATAATCTTGGCTAAGCCTCTACTATCAACTAGCAACATAATCTTGGCTAAGCCTCTACTATCGGCTAGCAATATAATCTTGGCTAAGCCTCTACTATCGGCTAGCATCATCATCATATCCCTCTACTATCGGGTCATCATTTCATATCCCTCTAGTAATGGGTCATTATAGACTTATGATCATAACTAGGTGGGGACTCACATTTCTTTTATTTATACATGTTAAATTTCATAAGACTTGTCCCATTGGACATACAAACATGAGGGTAATCATGACATACACAACTTGTATAACACAACATCATGAGGAGGACTTTACAATAACACGTAGTTTTCATAATATCTCAATGAATTTCACATAATACTTAATATACCTCATCCACCATAACATTCATGAACTAGCATACATATAGCGAAACATTTTCATTATTCATAAGAAAATTCATCATTAAGAGTCATTCAAAATTAGCAAACTCAACTTGACAATTGGGTGGGCTCATGCATGTAATTTTAAATCATGTAACTCAAGAGGACTATGCATGAAAGTAGTGCATTTCATAAATTTATATCATCTCTAGAGCAAACCATCTCAATAATACATATCATCTTTCAAAACATGGACATGGAAACCAAAAATTCATCTTATACAATCCTCAACTCCATAGTGTGTCAGGGTATCACAACATTTATAGCTTTGAATATCATAAACTTGCTCATCAAATCATCACATCATAATATCAAATAAAGGGTTTCATATCATTCATAACATTTATAACGCTCTCATGAACTCATACCGTGCTTAATTTTCCTTCAACATCAACAATATCCCTAACTCGCATGTGCTAGCATAAGCCTTCATCACATAAGAGATTTGTCAAATAACTTAGTCAAAACATGATGGGTATATGTATTTAAGCTTAAAATCCTAGAATTCAAGAATAAGGAACATGAGAGGGTAAATTAAAGTCATTTAAGAAGTCATTCAAACAGCCCAACAACATACTTGAAAAACCCCAATTTGGGTGTCATGAAACTCATTCAAAAATTCATAATATTTTAGAGTCTTTCAAGATGATATAGCTTACAAAGCTTTAATGTAATAACATATCATAGTCTCAATCATTAGTAAGAGCCCATGCATCAATAAATCAATAACCAACAAATTTCCAACATATTTTATGTAATAGAGTGATAATAAAAAATACCCATAAAGAATTAGTCATTAGAATCAAGAAATTTGATAAAAAATAGTTTTGGGGCTCCATGGGTGAAAGGACCCATGGATGAAAACCCACATACCTTAGACTTGGAGTTTCTTGAAGAAAAAATGGAGGAAGACTTAAGGCTTGACTTTGTTTCTTGAATTCTAACAAAACTTCTTAAAAATCTTGAGAATGGATGGAGAATTTGGTGAAGATTAGTGAGGAATTTAAGAGATTTTTGGTGAGTTTTGGAGTTGAACAATGGCTAAGGATGAGGGTTTCACGTATATACAGATATTGGGTAATTAACCAATTGTCCTTGAATATAAAAGGGAGTTTTTGACCTATGGCACATCCAATCCGTGCCGCGGCCGAGACTCAAAACACCCCATGCACTCATTATAATTATTTGTACTACACACATGAAACATGATATGGACTTTCAAATTAGGGCTAATTTTAAACGTATAGGAACTTTAAATCACCTTTGGACATAATTATTTGTACTACACACATGAAACATGATATGGACTTTCAAATTAGGGCTAATTTTAAACGTATTTGCATCTCGCGTTAAAGGGCGTTATGTGTATCTAAAGCCTAAGAAAGTTGCACGTATACATGTTTTGCATCGAGTTAAGGGGAATAAGACCTAGCTCCCTAACCTATACTAAAATGTGGTTAAAAACACAAGCAAGGTCGGCCAAAGTTGCTGCTTTAAAGGTGTCAAAAACAGCAAACATTTCACTTAAACGTTTGGCTACATTTTCAGCTTCTAAGAGAAATATCATATTCTCCTTTCTTCATATCTAAGAGCAGCCAAGGAAATCTTCTAGGGATCTTCAAGGGAACTCTAATATTGAGGAGTAAGGTAAGAAATATTAAGTATATGTTTAGTATAATTTTCTCATAGTAAGCAAGAGAATATATTGGTTATGTTGATGTTGAAATTTCTGGACAGCATGTGTTGTTGATGTTGCTGTGTGCCTTTCTTGTTGATTAAGAGTTGTTTCTCTTCTTGGTTTGCTATAGTATGAAGTATTACTTATGTAATTAACAAAGGATAGGTTTTAAGTGGTATAATCAGGCTGTTTGATTGCATTTACAGTCCATAAAAGTGAGTTCCATATGATGTCGCAATTGTGTTGTTGATTGAACGTGCCCTGTTTTGTGGACTGTCGTAAGGCTGATATGATGCTAATATAGGCTGTACATGATGTGTGGCTGATAATGTGCATTATCTAATACGATTATAGGCAGAAATGTTGAAAGGATACGCTCGCGTTTTAATCACACACTTGCTGCCCGGGTGGTGTTTCTATATGAAATTGAGTGTCTA
>DF366867.1:778-11477 GCA_000787875.1 Solanum virginianum
TAAAGCTTGTAGAACTTCTGTTTCTCGTGAGGATCCTGAGTGAGAGTATTGTAATATTTCTCCAAATTGGTGATATTCTGTTGCCTCCTGTGCATGTAGGCAAATTGCCGAACCACGTTAAATATTGTGTCTCTGTCTTTGTTTATGATTTCATATTCAACTTGAATTTCAAACGCTTCCGCACAACAATATTAATAAGAGGTTTATGTAATTTAACTCATTTAAATTTTGTTAAATATTAATTACTATTTTTATACTTTATCTAAGTTTCTAATAAAAATTTCTTTTTCATATTTTATTATGATTACATAACATATCAAATAAATTTTTTTTGCAAAAATATTTTAATAAGACTTTCAAAGATCAATCTGACATATATATATATATATATCAGTTTATATTTTAGATAAGTCGATCAAAATGAATGAATTAATTTAAACATATCAAAGTTATATGAATTAGGTTTACAGGATTAGTCGTGTCATTATATATTGTGTTGTTATTAGCCATTATTTATTTTGCGATTTGTATTGTATTTATGAGTTTTTAATTGCTTTCCATTATAGTCATTCGTGTATCTAGTATTTTTTGTTTTTAAAAGCAGATATGTTTGAGTTGAAGATTTTTCAAAAATAACCTCTCTATCGAGGGTTTACATCATTTGATGGAACTTTGAAGTCATTCCTAATTAGGTTATTTGAACCTTAAAGCCTCGAAACATGTAGGTTATTTGATTGGTCAAATAACTCACACGTATGAATTTTGTAACTAAATCTACCTATCTTTAATGTTTTTGTCTTGGTTAAGCTTTCACGTTATAAATTAGTTATTTCTTCCACTTTTCAATCCATTGACCTCTGCACAGACTTGGGTTTTGAAAAGACAATTTTAGTATTTATTTGTCGAACCTTGACATGTATTTTCCTTTCAATCACTTAGGAAAAACTATTCTACTTTAAGTTTAATCACAATTATTTAATTTGTATATGAAACTTCCTATTCTCTAAGTCGCCCCCTTCCCTACATGTGTAGTCTAGAGATTGTTAAATTGATTTGAATAATTTTGACTTTTTTGAGGTAGATTTTGGATTTGACTAAAGGCTTAATCTATTTCTTTTACAATTTATGATGTTTCCTTTCCTTGTTTTTGGAAAATGACGGCAACAATAATGTTCCTTCGGCTTGCCAATTAAGAGAAATTGTTGACTAAGGAAAGGATGTTTCAACTTCATATGCCAACAGATGATAGCAATTGCTGCTTATCTAAGGATAATAAAATTGAATCCTAGCAATATCTATTTGACGTATGTAGTTGGACAAACGAATTGAAGGAAGAATTGGAGAACTGGACATGCATTAGGATACAGAGGCAGCATAATGTCTAAGATGGATTAAAGGAAGGCATTGAAAACAGTTCAAGAAAGAGTTGACAACTGCAATATTGGGAGCTAGGATATACCATTCATGGAGAGCAAGGAATTGGAACCAGTTCAGAGGGGTACTTGTGAATACAAAGATAGCTTTTGCACTGATCAAGGAAGAAATCACAGAGAGGATAAATTACTTGAAACAATCTAGGAAAGCTAGTAGATGTATATATTTGATTAAAATTTTTTGTAATTAGTGATGTGGTTGGTTGAGGCTATAGAGATTAGAGCATCAAATGAAATGGCTTAATCTCTAGACTGCTCTTTAGTTGTAACTAATTTGACTGTTATAGTAATTTTTCACAGCTTACCAAAACAATGTTACTTTTAAGAGTGGAAATAATCAATTGTTACAACAATGGTAGATTTAGAGTATCAGAGTAGAGCATTGTACGAAAATTTTATTCTTCTTTACTAAGATAAAGAAGTTATTTCTTAAGAATTTTTGGCTCAAGATTCTTATTTTACTAAGATAAAGAAGTTATTTCTTAAGAATTTTTTACTCAAGTATAATGTATCGTAATAAAATCACATAATAATGTGATAGCCTAAATAGAATAAAAAATAAGTGATGCAGTGGAATCAAAACCTCCTCACAAGTACTATCACCGTTCAAGAATGGTACTCTTTTTATGAGGAAAGCACATAAAAAATATTATTGATAATTTTAATTTTTTTTTGCATATTTTGATATTATGTTGAAGTGTGGGATCATCTCATTTAAAAACTTAAATTTTTAGAAAGAGCACATTTATTTAACTTAATAATATTCTCAACATAGACAACTCGTAATGTACAAGGGCAAATGTGTATCATTAGCATAACTTCAAGGGCAAAATTGATTGGGTCCCATTGTTAAAAAAAATTCTCAAAAATGGTAAAGTTTAAGCTGCTAGCAAATAATTGTATTACAATAAAGCCTCTTTATAATAGAAATAACATTTGTTTTGAAAGTTTGATGTCTGTTATTTATATTGAAGTGGTTATATATATACTGATATTTGATGTATAAATATTATTATTTAGCTATTATAAACAAAAATAGGTAAAATTAGAAAAAGTATGAATATAAAAAAATAAATATTAATAGTCTTTTCTCGTGACATAGTAACCATATAACTGATGAACACTATTTAAATGAGTATTTTTTTCATATTTAAATTGAGCCAGAAGAATTATCCATTAATTACATTCTTTTTTATTTTTTATTACACAAAGTAATTCTAGCAATAATCCACTCCTTTCAATATTAGGGTTTTTTGAGACAAAAAGAAAGCAAATTATATCATCAAGAATAAAGTTTAACCACTTTGTTTTTTCTTTCTTTAATTTTGTAGAGTTGGGTAATTGTAGTCCACACCCTCCTCTTTTTCTTTATCTTCTCTTTTGATCTTCATCTTTCTCATCAATAATCATTTGCCCCCCTCTCCTTTCCTCCTACTCTCACTATTAAAATTCTCTTATATACAACAACAACCCCACTTTAGATTTGTTGATGTACATGTATATTGATTTTTTAATGTTTAAATATCATCTACAATAACAATAACATATTTAGTGACGTTTAAATGTCATTTAGCTACTTCAAATAAAAATATGTAAAATTAAAAAGAGTATGAATGTTAAAAAAGGTAACTATTAGTAGTCTTTCCTATGACGTTATGACTTAATCGATACATATATCATTTAAATATAATTTTTTACTTGATTTTAGACATTAATACTTAATTTACCATATATATATATATATATGCATGACATTATTGATAATTAAGGGTACATTCAAGAGGTCCATAGTAGAAGTAACATGTATCCTAGAATGACAAATTATATGCAGAGTTTAAATTACTACCCTTAGTGTTGCCTAGGAAGAAGTGGAGACATTGAATCGAGCTCTGAGATTGGACATGTCCAAATTCAGAGTTTCAATTTGTACAAATTGACAAATCAGGTAATGAAAAATTAGTTAATAGAAAAAAAATTAAGGGTACATTTGGCTCCAACTATGAACAAAAGACATTGTCGTACAATTTTCACTTTTCATAGTTAAAAGCACCTAGTTTAACATTTCTCTAGTGAAAATTACAAGAAGTAATTGATAGAAATGGGTAGTTGATTTAAATCAAAGAATGTTGACTATTTCTGAAATTAAGAGAATGTATATATTGGAAGTTACATCATGTGACGGAGTTTGAATTTTAGCCTATTATTACGTGATTTGACCAGAGTTTGAATTTTAGCCTATTACATGATTTGACCTTAAAAAGCCTCCTTACGTCAACAATCCTACTTTGTTCCGTACATGGCCTAATTACCACACCAATTTTCAACTGAATCCAACTATCATTGCACTTTTAACACTATTTTGTTTTTTGCACTGTATAGCCATCCATTTAACAAATAAGCACTAAATTATTTTACGTATATATTTGACTAATATAAGTCAAATATGTTGTAATTTTGTTTTCATGCCACATAGTTCTTCTCCCAAAACTCAATCCATTGACCTCTTAACAGGTTTTGGAAATTGAATGGGCCCAAAGAATTTTGTATATTTACATTCGATTGTTTATGAATAGTATACGCAAAATTTGAACAGTAACCTGAATAATTGTCTACTCAATTAATAGCGGAATCAAAATTTTACAAAAAATGTGCAAATTTTCTTCTTAGTTGTATGAAGAGTGTCCAAAATTAAAAATACGCTCATGCTGCACCACACAATTTTTTAAAAAAGAGTGTGCACTGAACCAGCCTTCGCCTAATTATGGCTCCAGCCATCCACTCAACTGCATAAAGGTAAAATAGTCGACAAATTATAATATATGGATAATTCATATACAATTTATGTATAAAATATTTGTTTAATGTATATTATAAAGTTGATATACCCAAAAATTATAAAATTATTGGTTCTTATTTTGATGGAAGATTATATAAAATCCCTTAAAATTTTAAGTAAACACCCCTAAATAGGTTTTAATGACGGATCCTGTCCAATCTAAATATTACAAAGATGACCAAATGTGTTGGGCCAATATTGACTCTAAATCAGAATGCCAGACTTGCAAGCCAAGATTTTGTAATACTTCTTTTGATAGTAACGCGTGCCAAATTAGGCTATGATTCAAATAGGAAAAGTGATGAAATATATAATTTGGTCAACTAATTTATTAGCATGACCAAAACATATACAATATAACATTACCAATGTATATATTGTGTATTGATACGTATATTGTACATGTATAGTCAGTAAAATATATACACCACTTAAATATGATGTACATATTACATAAATTAGTTTATCCCTCTAAATATGCTTTTGCTTTCTTTAAGAGGAAGCTGGTCTTTCTAGGAAAAGTTCGTTTCTACCATTTTATAGTTTTAATTGCAAATATGTGATCATAATTCGTTTTTCTTTTTCTACGACCAAAAAGAAAAAATAAGAGAAATATTGTTCATTCACTAAAATTTCTTGAAATAATTTTAAACTAATTAAGCTGAAGGAGCTTAGGTTAACGCTCCAAAAGAAAAAGAAAAGGAAAAATTACTTAAGTAGATCCACTATAATAAATAATTACTGATTTTCGTGATATTTTTATTTATTTATTATCATTTATAGCAATATATAATAATACTATAATAAATCTATAATTGTATTAAAAGTGCATCATGTATTCAATATGAATATATTATAATTGTTTAGTGATAATAATTTTTTATTGCTATAAATGATAAATATTTTTTTTAATTTACTATATCTATGTAAGTTTCTCAAAAGAAAATGTCTGGGCCTTGTTTGATAATAGTGCACAAGGCTGAAGCCCAAGTTTGAATTAAGTAGGGATGTTTTTCAAAATCATAAGAATCATTTCGTACATATAACAAGGTGAAATATTTCAAAATTAAGTTTACGATAAAATTTATAATATATTTGATTGATTATATATATAGCTTTTTATAAATTTGAGCGTGTATTTAGTAGGTAATACAATCACTCAATTTTTGTTTTATGATATCAATAAAACATTCCACTTCAACAAATCTCTCTTGATACATATGATTCCTCCGTTTTATATTAGTCGTTCATTTTATTATAAATAATTTTTTCAAATTATTTGTCAATATAAAAAATTAAGTTGGAATTAATTAAAGTTTTCTCAATTTACCTTTAAAATTAATTCCTTATTTGAGAATGTAGCTAAGTTTGTAAAATTCTAAAAAAGTTACTTTAAGGGAAAATTAGTAATAGTCTTTGTTTATGCAGCATCGACCTCTTCCTAGTCAGATCGAGTAGACTGTCTAGATGACTCATTTTTTTAGTTATTGAATAAGATTCTTTTCCAGCTTATTCATTCAGAAAATTAAGATAATCATATCTTCTTTTCTTATATATAACTGGCGAGGATGAAATGTGTGAGTGTAAAAAAATCATAAAAAAAAAACTATAATAAAATGGCAAGATATTTGGGGTCGCACAGAAAAAATATAGTATTATGTACTAACATAAGTTTTACACCTATATTAAAGACTAGTTTTGTTGTACGCGTTTTGCATGTGATCAAAGCGAGAAAATTTTAATTTAATTATGAATGTATAAAAGGATAAATAATTCATTACGGAAGTAATTTTGATAAATTATTTATTCATAAAGGTCTTATATATATCGTGGTAAATTAGAATTTTTCTTAATGACTGCAAGTATTTTCTTGATTCAAATAAGGAAGAGATAGAAGTCTATCAAATAAGGAAGATTTGGGAGTCTTTTCAAGGCTAGAAGTACTTATTTTATCACTTCTCCCCATATATTTTAAAAGTCAATATTATAAATATAATTAAATAATAATTTAAAGAAAAATGGTGAAAAATTTTTATCTAAAGCACAGTCTTTTAATGAAGGACAAAAAGTTCAATCAACATTCCAAGGGCCTTCACGCTTTTAATATAAGTACTAGTTTAGTGTACGTGTTTTGCACGTATATACCGCGTTAATTAATAAATAATATATAAAACATAAATAAATTATTATATTTTTAACTTACATCATTGAGTACACAACTATAAATAATTGCATAAATGTTACTATCTCATATCATCAACTTTATACATATGTTGTATATGTTGTTTTTCAGTAAATGTACTTCTGATTCTATATATGTCCTTTTTTTTTATCTAATGTCTGCATTGGAGCTTCGACTAAATTTGAATCGCACATTATAGGATGCATTTAGAGCTTTTTTGGATGGTGCTTTTTGGTGGTATGGAATGATATGGTTAGTAAGAGAACCATGTTTATTTTGATTGTTTTATTAATTATATGGTATAGTATAGTTTGGTTCCATGATTTTGTAACCATGAAAACCCTCACTTTTTGAAACCAACAATTTGGTGGTATCTCATTGTTCTCTTATTTCTTTTCGATAATGCCCTTACTTAAATTTAAATAATTTTAATTTATCCTTTGTTCTTTATTAAACTTTACCCTAATATATCTACTGTTTTTGTATTACTTATTTCCCTCTGCATCAACTTTTGAAACTTCTCTTCCGCCTTTTTTTTTTTAAGCTTTAATCTATTTTTTAAGGTTCAATTTTTTAAAAATTCTTACTTTTTTATTTTCTTGTATTATTTGTATGGTTAGAGATATATTAGCTTGTATGTTTCTCTACTTGATTAATAAATTTAATATTTATAATAATTAAGGATATTTTTGTAAAATTATAAGTTACAATACAGTCAAATCAAACAACAAATTATCATTAAACAGTATCAACTCATACAGTTTATCCAAACATTATATAGTACAGTAAGTATTGTACAATACCATACATTATGAAACCATGGCAAACCACCATTCAAACAGAGGGTTAGGGATAGAGCTCCTAACAGAATTTTCTCCATACCCAAGGCTCGAACTCTAGACCGATGATTAAGAATTAAGCAGTCTCACAACTGTATCAAAATTCATGTTGATAATTCTACGTTCTTCTAGTGTTCAATGGAAAAAATATATTAGTCTATCATTTAGGTTTTTTTTAATTCATATCCATCTCCCATCTACCTCGATATGAATTATAATTAATATGTTCATATTTTCTATTACAATATAATTCAAATAATAAAATATTTACTCACCATTTATTTTTTTTATTTGAGACTTTTAGTAAGAGAACGAATATAGTACTTTCAATAACTTGGATTATATACTTGAACGCTATAATTTATATTGAATACCAATTTATAGTTCCTTTGGGGGTAGAAGCTATAAAGTCGTATTCTGAGTACTCCTTCAATTTTTAAGTAAACTCATATATTCCTTTCAAATATGCATAATACAAACTAAAATTGATGTCAATAAAAGTGCAGACAAATTATCAACTAATAAATACATAAATTACGGGATAATATTTATGAAAGAGAGAAAAAATATTGTTACCTCTAAACCTATCGATGTATAAGTGTGTTGTTTTGACATGAATATATATTTACTCTTTATATAGATAACATGCATGTGATGTAATGTTATTGTCTAATTGGAATTAGTATTGTATTGTAGAATTTTATATTTCATGTGCTAATTTTTTTCAATCCTAAATATTAGGTAAATTGTTAGTAGAAAAAATTTAATATTTTTTCTTTATTTTTTGGAGTTTTTTTTTCTATTGTTTTTGACAGTTCTTTAGAACTTTTTTTTTTTGTACTTTTTTTTTGTTTTGTTTTGGGACTTTTTTTTTTGTAAAAAAAAAAACTCTTTTTGAAAGATTTTTTTATTATTATTATTTTGGATCAAGTTTATTGTTTGAGAGTTTTTACCTATTCTTTTGAACGATTTTTAAACCCTTTTTTTGGTTTTCCTTTCTGGACCTTTTTTTAAAAAAATTATTATTTGAAAGTTTTTTTTTTTTAACTATATTCTTTCTGGATAAGTCTATTTTAGTTGAAAAATAATTCTTTGTTTAAGAATTTAATCATAATAAGAAAATCTTCTTTATTTAATTTTTATTATGTTTATTATATTTAATATTATTAAAATAATATATAATAATCAGAAGAAATGGTGAAAAGAAAGTTTTTGTTTTTACTATATTTTCTTGGATCAAGTCTAATTTTTTAAAGTTTTTGCCTATTTTGATAGTTTAATTTAAAATCTTTTTCTTTTTGGACTTTTTAGGGTTTTTCTTTTCTGGAAGTTGTATAGATAGATATAGGATTCTTTCTAGATTTAAGCATATTTTTAAATATGCAAAAGACATATTTTCCTAACCATAGTTAACTACCTTGATTTAGTTCATTAAATCAACAACATTGATTTTAAGCTGAAATATTGTTCATCTATTTAAGGAAGAACTTGAGAAAATGTAGAAAAGCCAAATACGCTACGAAGAATCACAAGGCTTTACAAAAGATAAGTTTAACCTACATTACATGAAATTAATCGATGATAGCAAATTAATTGGGATTTTAATCAAAATATTAATTAATTTTTATCTAAAAAATTACATATAATATGTGAATATATAAATTTAAAATACAATAACGATAAAGTATCATTAAAAATTGTGGGGAACGTGAATGGAACTTCTATACTACGAGAGGATTTGGTGCAGCATGTCTTTACAAATTAAGATCTCAGGTGCAAGCTCTGAATAGTTCCCCCAAACGCTAAATGAAGCCTTACGCGGTACAAATTCAGAATAGACGAGTTAAATTCCAATGTATTGATTGAATGTCTGGTGGAAAACCAAAAAAAGAATGGAACTCGTATAGCCTCCCATTCCTCAAATGGAAATCCATGTCCACAATTTATATAGCTCCTAGTAATATATATGTTCAATGACAAATTGCAGATATCAATATGGAAAAAACAAATAAAACAAAAATTGCTATAAAGATTGCAAAATTCAGTAACATAATGGGACAAGTGGTAGTGTTGATTGTAGTGCAGTGTAAGTCAAAATAATTAATGTTATATTGGTTAATCGAATAGGGAGAATCGATTTCATACTTCACTTATTATAATTATTTTTTCAATTTTGCGTCCGTTTTATAAGAGAGTTTTGTCTTTATATATATATAAAAAAAAAATCATAAATTAATTCTAGGGCATCAACTTGGAAAATGTCAGTCTAAATATATTTTTATATAACTTAGTGTAGACAAAACATTTGACACTATCTAGAAGTTAAGTCTATTTTATTTCGTAACATGTGTTGCTCTATTTTCCCATTTTTAACTTATATTTTAGTTAGGGATGTCAATAAAACGAAGTGAATCTAAAATGAGATAAATTTTATTTTATGATACAACTTGGACCACTTTATTTCTTATATTTTTTGTTGAACGCAACTAGATATTTTAACTATCATACTTTTATTTATCATTTTTAAGAATTTACATGTTAACTCTTTTCAATAAATATTTTTTTCTTATTTTTTAAATAAATTAGAAGAGAGTTAATCTAATCAAGCAATTCAAATATTAAAGTATGTATATACGCTTTCCACTTAAGTTTTTTATATTAATTAGTCAATAATTATCGATTCAAGGATAACTGTTGCTAAGAATAAAATGAAAAGAATATACTAAATTAAAATAATAATTATTTTGGATCATCTCTTTTTAATAAGTACAATAGATAAAATGATCCGAAGAGAATAAGACATTTGAATCTAATTCATATTCTAAAATCTAAATTATTAAAATGTTATTTTGAAATTTAAACTAATAAATGAAACTGCTTAAATTTTGATATCAAAATGTGGATGATTTATTTCTTTTTTAATAGACGTAATGATAGGACTCTGAATAGATCTTACGACATGATAGCATTATGGCAGTTTATGGAATATAAATGCAATTAAATACAAGAAGGGTTAAAGCCGCTATAAATAAATGCTCTTAATTCCTATTATCAACAGCCACCTCTCACTTTATTAATACGTGTTACTATTTCACGATATTAATATCAAATTATATAAATTTTCATTACTATTTTTAAAATATATTTATCATATTAATATGAGAAAAATTACAACTTATAGTATTTTTCGTATAGTTTTCAACTATTTAAATTTTAAATATAAATTACCTACTTCAATTTAATTTTAAAGTTTAATTAAATTAACATGAAAAAGTAAAATATTAACTAGTAAAATTGAACCAAGAGAGTATCTCCATTATTAAACATTTATGTTCCAAATAACTTCTCTCACTACCCCATGCTATGTCTTAGCCAATTTTTTTTTTTTCATATCTCTATCAACAGTTCC
>DF366866.1:6053-17235 GCA_000787875.1 Solanum virginianum
TAGTTCTCATGAAGAGATAAGGCACATATGTATATATTTATTTACACATCCTTGAACCACCCCTTACACTTGCTTCAATCAAATTAAAACAAAATTTGAGTGGACCCAACTTAATTAAATAACTCTTGATTTTTTTTTCTTTAACAAGAAGACAATTGTTCTAATATGTGCACATGTATATATATATATAAGTTTATACACACACCTCCATGAAATATTCCAACTTGAGTTCTCAAACTTTTCAAAGAAAAATACTTAAGTCTCAAATTCTCCAAAAATTACAATATTGGTCCCAAATTCCGTAATGGATCCAAAACACCGCAATACGAGTTCTAACATCCTTCCCCCCTTAAGAACATTTGTCCCCGAATGTGACATTAACCTTATGAGTTATGCAAGCAACTTAGGAAAAACTATTCCATGTCCTCAATAAGGCTAGCCTGCCCCAAGGTCTCAATGATGCTACTGTAAGTCATAACTGTTGGAGAATGGAATCGATCCCTCATAAAATCTAGTACAGACTCCATTTTCTGTTACACACCAACTCTTTTATATGACTTGATTAGAATGTTAAATATCATAACATCTAGCTTTATTCCCATTATTTGACATTACAGACTTCATTTTCGATCAACAAAATAAGATCCTTTCTAACAAACAAACATAGGAACAACATGCAAAAATAGCTTATGAGCAATATTTTTAAGATCAGTGTCCCACAATCTCATGATATAGTGCTGTAAAGGAAGTTCAAACCAATCAATATCACATGAATCAGCAGCAAACTGTTCATTCATGAACAGCTAAAATAACAAAACCAAATAAGAAGGCTTCCTAACCTCTTGATAAATCTTAACTATGGGATCCATAAACTTAATTTATTAACTTCTATTAAGCCAAATGAGTGTTGAGCAAAAGTACTGCAGACGCATATCCTAGAACCTGGTTTTATAACTGCAGAAAATTTCTTTTGTGTAACCTCTCACGCACATATCTAAGAACCTGGTTATATAACTGCAGAAAATATCATTTGTTTTTTTTCCAGTAACTGTTCAAAATACTAACTCCATTCTGCTACCTTCCAGCAAAGCTTCAACTAATCCTGATTTAGGAAATCCCCAACTAGAAACTTTTAACATCCCTACTTACACGATCTACTAGTAAGGCATCAAAGCAGATAAAGTTAACTCCAATAATAGTTCTCATAGTGATCATTTAGCAACTGGTGAGAATATTTCATTGTAATCTAAGCCCCTTTTGATAATTCTATCTTTTGGCTACCACCTTTATCTTCTACCTTTCTATCTCACGAATAGCTTTATGTTTAATTTTGTAAACCCATTTAAGCCAATTGTTTGCTTTCAACAGATAAATCAACTATGATCCATGCCTTGTTTCATTCTAAGGCATTCACTTTAACTTGCCTTGCATCTATCCAGTGTTGAGAAGAAAAAAAAATTTCCTTGAATGTTGAAGGTTCCACAACAATAGAAAACACCTTTATATGTGACTGGTATGTATCACTTAAGTCAAAGTATGACGAGTAGTTCTGAATAAGATATGAACAAACAGCATTAGACTTCTTATTGTACAAGTTCTATTATACTTGATGGAATAGCAGAACCATCTTTGAAAGGAAAAGTACCCTCCACAAATACCACGCCTTTACTAATGAACATTTGATTGATTCCTACGCCCAGTAACCTGTACCCCTTTTGAGTTTCTAACTATCCCCTTAGGCATGCTTTCTTACTCTAGGTGCAAATTTATCTATCCTAGGCAAGACAGATGCAAAACACAAGCATCTAAAACTCTTAAATAACTCAGATCGGAATCTTTTCCATATAGCATTGCATGACGACTTCTCTTTTTGCACTCTACTAGGTTCTTTATTAATCAAATATGTTGATATAATAACACACTATCCCCAATACTTAAGAGGAATATGTCCTTGAGTAAGCTGGTTTAGTAGTAAGTATAATTCATTATCCTTCTTACCAAACTCCCTCATCTTACCAGTGCAGAGATCCTGAAAAACACTAAAATATGGAAAGAATGTAACCGAGTACCCCAATTCCTTAGTCACTTGACTTATTGACAACAGGTTATACTTAAATTTTGGGATGTGAAATACATGCTCTGGGGAGATGAGAAATGGGATTCCTATATGAGTAACATTAGCAACCTCACCATTAGGAAGATACACTAGTTTTAGACATGTAGTTTTTATTACCGAGTTCTTTGTGAACATATCAATCTTTGACACGATGCGATTAGTTTCCTTTATGATATGATCCAAATCTTATTATTTTCAAAGGCTAGGAGAGCCTCACCTGCTCTCAATGATGCTACTGTAAGTCATAACTGTTGGAGAATGGAATCGATCCCTCATAAAATCTAGTACAGACTCCATTTTCTGTTACACACCAACTCTTTTATATGTTACCTGCAACATTGGCTTGACTGCATCCTATAGGTCACATGAAGATAACTTTATCATTATTCCACGCCTCAAACCCATCACTCTTCAGACAAGCATTCCTATAAAATTTGCTTTACTAACATGCACAAATTCATTCATTATACTCTTTGACGCAGCATTAAATGCTAGAATACTAACAAACATCACAATAAAACATCTATGGAGTTAAGGGGGGCAAAACTTTGTTAAGGTCAAGATATAGCTGGATCTTTTGTGCCAAATCATTCTCTATGCTTCTTCAGTATCATGCTTTACTATCCAAACAAAAACATTTGAGTACATGTCACATGTACAAAGCTTTACATCTTAGACTTCCATTAGCACGAAACCAGAGCCATTTGTTTTATGGTAAGTAAACTGGAAACTCCTAAATCTTTCTTTTTTTTTGATAAGGTAACACGTAGAGCTATTTGTTTTATGGTAAGTAAACTGGAAACTCCTAAATCTTTCTTTTTTTTCTTGATAAGGTAAGACGCCTTCTTAGTTTCACATTCATCAAATTTACTATACCAAAATTGCTTAGAAGACTTTCAGTTGTAATATCTTACCTCAAAAGTTGAATTTGGCAGAAATTACCAATAAATCTGAAGATTATGATACATGATTCATTTGAGAAACTCAAATTACGCTATTGAACAACAACTCCCATTTCCTATTACCGAGCAAATTCGAGATCAACGATGAACCTTGAAAGAATGCCTATTCTTTTATTTTTGAATGTACATATTCAGATGGTCCAAACCTTACTAAATTGACCAACCGTGATAGTCCACAGAGTTAGTTCCCCTACTGTAGTAAGACAATTTCTTTAAGTGGACTGAATGTTCTAGATCCATCAACTTTACCAAATCTTTATTTTAGATCATCCCACACATTTATGCACAAGTAGAAGATGCTACTTTTGGACAGAGAATTTAGAATCCATGAAAGAACTATCCGTTAACTCTCTCCCATTGATTCCTTAGTTCACACTCGCACTGACTTTGGTACAAGTTCCATCAACAAGACCAATCTTATTTCTTCCTAACAAATACAGTTTCATGGACCTACTCTAAAACTAAAATTTCAATTCCAAGACTTAGTTCAACACTTACACTTACTTTGGTACAGATTCCATCAATAAGACCAATCTTATTTCTGCCCAACAAATCTAGTTTCATGGACCTACTCCACAAATCAAAATTTTTCAATTCCACAGATTCCATCAATAAGACCAATCTTATTTCTGCCCAACAAATCTAGTTTCATGGACCTACTCCACAAATCAAAAATTTTCAATTCCAAGAAGTTAAAATGAAATCAGTTTGACTCCACTGACATCAGCAGGGCTCAACAACAAGAGATTGCTATAATCAACTGACTCATAGGCACACCAGGTGTGGAATTTATATTCCAGAATTTTCACCATTGCTGGACTCAGTAGTATGGCTACCACATTATAAGCACCTGTCCCTAGTCATGACCCAACCCTGTAGGCCGTGACTATTACCCGATTGGGGCATCCAGACACAACTACTAAGACAGATCCCAATTACAGTGACTAATATTTTTCTAGGAATTTTGGCAGAGTTTCCTCTGTTATATCAGAATAAGCACCTGTCCCTAAACCATATCTAGAAGTAAGTCCCTTCTTTTGCACTTGTAATTTGCAAGACGGCTGCAAGACTTGCTCCTCTGAGCATCTGATGTCTTTCTTGGAGGCATATCTTATTTTTCTAGGAATTTTGGCAGAGTTTCCTCTGTTATATCGATTACCCACCTGCATACAGAAACGTCCCAGCATACAACACAGGTATATATATATACACATATATGCGGGCCGATAAGGTCACCGCTGCGGTTAAACCACCCAATATACACAACATACATATAGAATCATACAAACTACCGAATCTCATACACACCTAACATACGTACATAACATACAAACTGACGTGTCCCATACTCACAGGCGTCCACAGACCTCTATACTAACAAACTGAATCAAAAGATAGGACAGGGCCCCCGTTATACCCTCAAATGTGAACAAATGCAAACTGAAGGAAACAAATGTATATATATTGGATGCATAACTTAAGAGAACGATGGCGACCTCCAAACTAGCACCATACCACAACATCACAGCAGATAGTTCAAATCTCTAAAATCTCCAATACAAGTCACAAACATAGAATAAGTGAGCCGGTGTCCCTGTACTCATAGATCCCATAACAAATGTGGCATGAAGCCACCAAACCAAAGGCCCAATCTGTCACCATGTCACCAAACTAAGCGAAGTCGACCCTTGGGCTGAGCCAACCCCACCGTACCCAGTTAACTTAGGAAAAATATATATTATATTATGCATGATAACAATCGGCCCGAGAACCGGTGAACGAGGTCATAATAGGCATGAGTAGAGTCGTGAGACTAATATGCACAAAAAAACACTTCCATAATTCCAATGATATGCAAAATATTCATTTCTGGAATCAAAAAATCATTTACTTTTAATTTGTGATAAAGTTACTAAAACTTGCATAAAGATATTCATTATCAAAATTCTCAAAGAGTAGCAAAACATTCATGTTTGAGAATAACACATTATTATTAATATTTATTCTAAATTCTCTTAGAATTACCAGAATTTCAAGAAAGAGATATCGGGGGTCCCACGGCCGATGGGAACCCGAACCGGTTCAAATTAGAAAGATCACATCTTACTTGATATAGAAATCACTAGAAGAGTATTAAGTGATTTTCAATGAACTTGGGACTTTTCTTTCAAAACTTATAAATATTAGCATTTTGGAGCTATTAGAACCTTTAGTTCTCAAACTAACTTGTTTCTTTTCATACTCATACCAGTTATGTAATTTCAAAGGTACAAAAGCTAAGTAGGAGGCTCTTTGTTCATAGGAAAGGCCAAGAACGAACATAAATCACATTTGTGCTAAAATTTCAAGAATTACATTTCCAATTTCGAATTTAGTCATGCCAAGAAACAAAAAGTTTCACATACCTTATTTACTTTGTCAACCAACTCCCAACACCGAGTCACTCTAACTTATTCCTTCGGACATTCGACGTCTACAAAAACTACAATAGTGTTCACAATTAGCTACGATCCTTTACGGGTCTTAAATCCCAAATTTAGCCCTAACTTTTATGAAAATTTTGCTAGCATTTCCCCTTAAATTAGGCCACCTCGAGACTCTATCTTGGCCCTAATTCATCAACAAAAACAATAACAACAACAACAACAATAATAATATAAGCCTTTCCAAGTTCGCAACCTCACTAAATTCGCTAACGCCCTTCATTTTTCTTATCAAAACTAAAAAGCAGGCCAGCATATCAAGTTTATACATATTCACCACATTCAAACACTCCTACACACTCCAAGAATCATACTACATCATTCAAACATCAAACGTAACCTTACAATGTCAAAACGCAATATTTCATCACCTATACATACCCAAATTCGACCAACACTTCAAGACTACATACAAACTATTTCCAATGTTTCTTTTAACCCACAAGAACCACTTTTATACAAATTAAACACAAGTACCAGATTTTAAGACAAAATAATAGCTTCATAGCACATAAGCCCCAATTTCGATCCTAACACCCCAAAGTCCATAATTTCCTTAAATAAGCAATCCTTCATGATTTTCTTTCAATTTAACATATACCAATACCCATACAAGCTTTAATTTAACTCAAACAAGAAGAAAATCAACAAACCTTGTCAACCTCTTTAAGAACTTCAAATCGCCAAAATCGAATTACGAAGTATTTTCTTGACATACCAATACTTCCACGTTACTTGGGGGACCCAATATACTAGGCTTGTAGCGTCAAAATAGTTGAAAGATTGAAAAACATAAATTTCCTCAAGGTTACTGTAGCAACCTGAGGACTTGTTCCTTGTGTTCTTGAAAATGGCTTTTTTTCTAAGTGTGGAGTTCTTGTTCTCGTGAAGAGATAAGGCACATGTGTATATATTTATTTACACATCCTTGAACCACCCCTTACACTTGCTCCAATCAAATTAAAACACAATTTGAGTGGACCTAACTTAATTAAATAACTCTTGATTTTTTTCTTTAATAAGAAGATAATTATTCTAATATGTGGACATGTGTAATTTGAGTGGACCTAACTTAATTAAATAACTCTTGATTTTTTTCTTTAATAAGAAGATAATTATTCTAATATGTGCACATGTGTATATATATATATATAAGTTTATACACACACCTCCATGAAATATTCCAACTTGAGTTCTCAAACTTTTCAAAGAAAAATACTTAAGTCTCAAATTTTCGAAAAATTGCAACATTGGTCCCAAATTCTGTAATGGATCCAAAACGCCGTAATACGGGTTCTAACAGTAATGACCCTCCAGGTTATTTTGGTGATCCTATGAATATTTTATCAGTTTGAGCATTTGCATAGTGATCATGGATTATTATGACTTATTGGCACAAATTCTTTCGGCCGTTGGGTAAATCATTTGACATCTATATTGTGTTTCAGGGTAAATGAGACATTATGCCCGTAAATGAATTATTTGGTAAAGTAATAGTAAATGGCCTCAGAGTGGAATTCTGTCAATTCCATTGGCTCCAGAATGGCCAAATTAGGCTAGGAGGTTGTTCGGTGCAATTATATCAAGTTTTGCAAATTTAGCCGCTGGGATGGGTCAATAGTCGACGTCATTGTTAAACATGCCCCTAATGGAAATTTTAACTGTATCATTGGATTTAGAACGTCAATTTTGGTCTAAGAGGACCTTTCGTTCAGTCTTCGGGGCTTCTGGGTATATTTTGGCCCCTTCGGTAAAATTTGATAGTGGGAAATGGGACCCATATTGGCATAAAATGACCTTCAATAGGAATTTAGATTATACTGTTGATTTTGGAATGCTGTTTTCAATCAAATTTCATATATGAATTGTATTTTTATGACTTCGAATGAGTCTTGTACTTCAAAATTAAGTTGGAGTAGTTGCTGAAAGTTAAAGGCGGTGCGGCTAACATGGCCCAGCCTGATGCCGCCATGTGGCAGGCAGTGTGTGATTAAAAAAAAGAAAAAGGGAAAAGAATGCACTTATCTAGAACATTTCCAGAAAACATGAAAATGATACGTACAACTTTGGATGATGATTTCTGTCCCGTTTGGTATCTGATTTTGGCAATTCAAAAGGGTAACGTGTGTATTTTTTTGAGGAGAACATTGTAGAAGTATTGGATATTGATTTAGGTGCACCATTTAAAAATCCCTATTTTTCCGACTATGTTTCAAGTATGTTTTCGAAAACTTTGACATGTGATTTCTTATTAATTTTGAATCCAATTTCGGTAAAATTTGGGTAATTTTGTATGTTTTTGCGAGGATCACATCATGGTAACGTCAAAATTAATTGATAGAGCTTTATCTAGTGCAGAAATATTAATATAGTTGCTCTTTTTGTTGCATTTCACTGGGGAAAATTCAAACTATGATATTTTGGTCGGTTTCTCAGCGAAATTAAGTGAAATTTGGGTCTAAATTGCACTATTTTTTGAGACCTACATCATTGAATATTTGAATTCTATTAACTTGACTGTATTTTAAAAAAATTTGGGCAAGAAGCTATTGTACATATATGTAAATTCTGATAGAAAATGTCGTTTGGTTTTGGATTGTTTCTGATTATTCTGGACCTCGTTTTGAGCTAAATTTTTGGCTATAGACTTGGGTGATGAAATGTCCCCAAAAATTGCCTGAAAATGTGTTTCGTAATGTCAAAATTTTAAATTTTATATATCTTAAAATCCATGCACGATATCAAAAATCCTACTTCATATTCTTGTTCAGGGGGTCAAAATTAGGGGGAAAAGGGTCTAACCCCGATTTAAGAGCAAAGGATTAGCAATTTTATTTTTTCATAATTTTCTTATCCAGAATTGATTTGCGATAGTGCCGCGATGCACAGCTATCACGAACATGTGTTAATTTCGCCTCTGCGACAGGTCTATGTCGCGGACCTAACGCAAACCTGTGTATTTTATTGCCAGTGATTTCTATCTCGGTCCAAGGCTTTTGGGTCTTGGGCCTAAATGTTCTCAAATATTTTTTTACCTATATTTAGTCATATTTCACCTTCATATCATCCTAAACATTCCCCTATATCCTCTCAAACACTTCGCCATATTTTTCACTCCCAAATTCAAGCCTCAAAACCCTCATCCGAAATTAAGAATTTCCTTCAAGCTTCAAGCCTCCATTTTCAATCTTTATCAAAAGCTTCTTCAAAGCTTAAGGTATGTGAGTTTCAATCATTGGGACCTTTCACCTATGGTGCCCTAACCTCCTTCTTACTCAATTTGCATGATTTGAAGTTGGTTTTACAAATGAGTTTACTAGTATAAACATGTTTATAAATTATGTTAAAGCTATGTAAATTTATGACTGTTTTGAGCTACAAATCTTGGATCTATTGTAAGATTTGATGAGGGTTTTTGATGTATATTGCTTAAGGGTGTTGCAAGGTATTGATTTATGGTTTTACAATGAATTTTCTTGCTGGTTGTGTGTGCCTTGTGTATTGGTGGTTTGAGGGAGAAAATCCTTGATGAGGCCTATAATTCTTCTTATTCTATCCACCCCGGTTCCACCAAAATGTATAGAGACTTGAGGGATGCGTATTGGTGGGAAGGCATGAAGAGGAAATTGCTAAATTTGTTTCCGGTTGCCATAGTTTTCAATAAGTCAAAGCCGAACATCAAAGGTCGGGTGGCCTAACCCAAGAAATAGAGATTCCCACTTGGAAGTGAGAGGTGATTAATATGGATTTTGTGGTTGAGGGCTAAAGAGTACGCAAGGTTGTACATCCATGAGTTAGTGAGGTTACATGGGGTTTCTTTGTCCATCATATCGAATCCTAGTGCACAATTCACTTCATACTTTTGGAGGTCTTTTCAAAGGGGTCTTGGTACAAAAGTTCATCTTAGTATGGCATTCCACCCTCAAATGGATGGCCACACCAAAAGGACAATTCAAACCCTTGAAGACATGCTTAGGACATGTGTATTGGAGTTGAGGGATAGTTGGGATGACCGTCTTCCTTTCATTGAGTTTGCCTACAACAATAGTTATCACTCTAGCATTGGTATGGCTCCTTTTGAGGCTCTATATGAGAGACGTTGTAGATCACCGGTTGGTTGGTTTGAGGTTGGAGAGGTGACTTTATTGGGACTGGATCTGGTTATAGAGGCTCTTGAGAAGGTTAGGATGATTAGGAAAAGGTTAAAAATAGGCCAAAGTCATCAAAAATCCTATGCCGATGTGAGAAGAAGAGACCTTGAATTCAAAGTGGGTGATTGGGTTTATTTGAAAGTTTCTCCAATGAAAGGTGTGGTCCATTTGGTAAAAAGGGGAAGTTGAGTCCAAGATATGTTAGTGCTTATGAGATCTTGAAGAAGTTTAGCAAGGTAGCTTATGAGTTGAAGTTGCTTTGTGAAATGAATTTGGTTCATCCGGTGTTCCATGTCTCTATGTTGAGAAAATGTATTGGTTATCCTAATGCTATTATGCCTCTTGATATTGTGGGCATTGTTGAGGATAACTTGACTTGAGGAGACTCTGATTCAAATTGTGGACAGGTAAGTGAAAAGATTGAGGAACAAGGAGGTGGCATCTGTTAAGGTCCTTTGGAGGAACCAACAAGTTGAGAGTTCTACATGGGAGGCCGAGGCGGACATGCAAAAGTGGTATCCTTATCTCTTCCACTCCACTCAAGCCTAAGGAACTAATACTAAGTCCCCTATGTGATTTCAAGTCTTATATTTCAGCCCCTATGTCATTCATATGCATTCATATTTATATTGACAAATTTATGATGATTTTACACTTATGTTGAGATTTTGAAAATGATGTTTAAATGTAATGTTGCATTCTTGTTAGGGCTGAGTTTTGCTTGATTACTCTTATCTTGTACATCTCTTTTACATTCGGGGATGAATGTTCCCAAGTGAGAGATATTGAAACGACCCAAAAAGTGCCCGAAAATGTGCCTCAGAATAGACAAAATTTTAAATTTCATATATCTCAAAATTCATGCACGATATCAAAAATCTGAATTCATATTCTTGTTTAGGGGTTCAAAATTAAGGGGTAAAGGATCTAACCCTGATTTTAGAGCAAACTATTAGCAACTCCTTTTTTTTTATATAATTTTCTTATCTAAAATTGATCCGCGATAGTGCCGCAACGCGCAGCTATCTTGAAAATGTGTTAATTTGGTCTGCGATGTGTATTTTGTTGCCAGTGATTTCTATCCGGTCCAAAGCTTTTGGGTCTTCGGCCTAAGTGTTCCCAAATGTGTTTTTACCTATACTTAGTCATATTTCACCCTCATATTATCCTAAACATTCCCCATATCCTCTCAAACACTTAGTCATATTTTTCACTCCTAAATTCAAGCCTTAAAACCCTCATCCGGAATTAAGGATTTCCTTCACGCTTCAAGCCTCCATTTTCAATCTTCATTAAGAGCTTCCTCAAAGCTAACGTATGTGGCTTTCAACTATTGGGACCTTTAGCCCATGGTTCCCTAACCACCTTCTTAATCAATTTGCATGATTTAAAGTTAATTTTACAAATGGGTTTACTAGTATGAACATGTCTATGAACTATGTTAAAGCTATGTAAAGTTATGACTATTTT
>DF366865.1:10467-21413 GCA_000787875.1 Solanum virginianum
TTCAAAACAGGATTTAAAGCGATCGTTGTCAAGATGTATAACCTAACCAAGGTTAGGGTCGAACGTACAGCGAATATAATACACTTAGAGTAATTTAAAGAAATTCCAATTGATTAACCTACTTATCTCCCCAAGGAGGGAGAGGTTATAAAACTGGAGAAAGAAATCCTAAACTAAGACAAGTAAGTAAAATCAGTAAAAAGAATAACTAAGGTGTTGTGCTCCCCATTATTGCCTAACTTGTTATTACCTGATAATTAAATTCATTTCTAGTCTGCAGCATACAGAACGATAATTTAAGTTTACTAAACCCTTTGATCCAAGCGAGAGATAAATTTCACTACATGATTTGATCCATCCTCCCAGTGTGACATTACTAACTGATTTCATCCAAGTTACACCTCCTTTCTAGAGGATAAAGCAGTCATTGTCAAGAAATAGAACCTAAAAAATGTTAGGGTCGAACCTATAGGGAATACGTAGACTCAATAGAATTCCCTGATTGCAATATGAATAGTTAACCAACTTACTTCCCCGGGAGGGGGGTTGCAATACTCGAGGAAGAATGTAACTAAACTATCATAAGAAAGAAGGTAATACGAAGAGAAACTATGGTATTATGTTCCCCATGATTCCCCAACTTAGTATCGCCGGATAACATAATTATTTTCTAGTGTATAGCATGCAGGACAGTAAGTTATGTTCACCAAGCCCTTTGGTCAAAGGTGAGAGGTGAATTTCGCTATGCGAATTGGCCCATCTCCTTAGTGTGCATTATTAACCCTTACCTATTAGTCCTAGTACAACCTCCCCTTGGAATAATTTAGTTGATTACAAGAGAACACATCAATCAAATCCTGTTAATTAATCTCTTTTCCTATTCATTACTACCTTGGTCCAGTCAGTAACATTATATGGGTTTTAATGTTGTCCACCACTAGAAAACAAACAAAGCAAAGAGAGTTAATTATACATGCATATACACCTTCCAAGAATTATGATTTATCTATTGTTTTACTTTGTTAGTTCTTCAAGTTGTGGATTTATCTACTCATGCTTTGTGTAGATGCAAGAATTATGGATTGAGAAAACATAATTGAACACTTACACAATAGAACCAAGAAAAAGCAAATCCAACTTCAATAAGAATCACAAGCTTAAAGATGAAATTCAAACACAATTGTTCTCAAAGACTCTCCAATATGATCTTACAATTTTCTCTCTCTAAACCCTGAGTTCTTTGAGCACTAGGCAAAGACTTATGAAAAATAACCTAAAAAACTTATTTATCATAAGTAAAATACAAGTCCTAAACAAAATAAAAGAGCTGATCGGCATGCCATATGAAAGGTGTTTATGGGCCATATTGCATTCCACAGCCCATAATCGGGGTCTTGTACTTAGTTACTAGAAATTTGGACTTCAACTCTATGAACCCCTCTACAGCTTGTAAAGTGGTTTATGACCCGTGAAGAGGGTTTCATCTGATAAAACTTCAGAAAGTCCTAATCTTTGATCCTCAGGGCACAAACCATCTTCTATGACTCGTAAAACCTTCTACGGCTCATCTGCATGTTCATAGAATGAACTTCAGAAAATAGACACTCGCTGAAATTGTTCACGAAACCACCCTACAGCCTATAAGATTATCTACGGGCTGCAAAGGGTCTCGTATAATAGCAACTATCAGCAATTTCTGCACTTTTTCCCAAAATCAAGGCCAACCTATAATCCTGCAAATATAAACACAAAAACATATAAACCAACTAACATTGCATTGAGAACACATAAAATTCCAAGTTTTAAGCATCAAAAGTGCTGTATTTTGGCAGCACATCAGTAACGGAAGGAAAGACGCATTGAGAACACAAAAAATTCCACGTTTTAAGCATCACAAGTGTTGTATTTTGGTAGCACATCAACACCCTCAACTTAAAACGGTTGCTTGTCCTCAAGCAATGGACTAAATATATATATATAGATAATATTGTAATGAACAGATCTTAACCCGATGACATACATCACATAAGTCTCAAACTCAGACACCCACACCAACTTTTCAAAACAGGATCAGATAGCTATTTAGCAAACCAATTCAAACTGGTACATATGACAACAGAACTATGACAAGTAAGGTGTTATCAACAATCCACAATCACTGAACAAGTCTAGTACTAACAATGCAATGCAAGTACCCTCAAAGAAAGAAGTCTCATATCTAATACTTAATGATGTTTTCATGTTTAACCTTTAGGACTATGCAAGATCACTTACACTCACAAAAGATATTCATGCATAATGTCCAATACCATAGGCTTGTCCCTGTACTCATGATTCAAATCCTCAACTAACTGTACTAGGATCTCTTTAGGACATTCTAGGCTTGTAACATAGGATCAGGGGGCTTTGGTATGATATTATGGGAAAATAGTGACAAAGACCCTCCTTGACACTACATTTTTCTACACTTTAGCCCTACCAACTCTGTTATTTTCACCTTATTCTCCCTTTTCCTATTTCAAGCATTTTCACCTTATTCTCCCTTTTTTCCTATTTCAAGCTTTTTTGGGTGCTTTTTCTTTTCTTATTTTGAGCTTTTTGCCTTGTTTCTACACTTCATTTTGCTTTTTAGCTCATAACTAAGGCATCACTTATACTTATTGCACCTAGTACATGATTTTTCCTTTTTTCCTCTATATCACTAATTCACACCCTCATTTTGTGTTTCACCCTTACACCAGCCACCCTCAACTTAGGCTTTCGGCCTGTGTTGAGGTGCATAATATCCATCCCCAGAACTATGGTTACTCTAGTAGCCACCCTCAACTTAGAATTTTTCCCTCAGTCAAGGTGCACAATGTTCAAAGAAGGGTGCACAATGTTTAAAAAAGGACCAGGGCCAATTTCAGGATTTTAAAACTAACAAGGTTAGGTTACTCAGGTGTTTTAAAAGAATAGGTACACGTTAGGATCAGCCATTAGGAACAAGGGATATATCATAGTTTCGATAGGTCATTTTTATGCTAAGTGGACTATGAAGAATAATGGCCTAAGATCCTTTCCTAATCTAATTAATCTACAATCCAACGTAGAGTAACTGGGCAAGTTCTGAATTACCACAAAACACATGAATCTAGCAAATTAAGCTTACACTCACATGACACTGCATACATTATCAAAAAGAATCTCAAATCATGCTTTTTATCTCAAATTATCCTCACTTATCAGAACAAACATTGTTACACAACTAAATATGCATTTTTGCTATCTAACTAATAATCAATATTTTTGGTAGGTATCATTTTTCAAATAAAGCACAAAAACATGCTATATTTCATAAGTATTGCTACCATATGATAAAAATACTATCTTAACATCCTAAACATTTCAGCTCAAGAAAAAGTAAATATCCACAAGGGAAAAGAACACAAGCAAGAAATCCCCAGGATAAAAAATTGAGGTAGTTATGGACCCAAGCTACTCAGACTTCACTAAGGCCCATAACTGCTTTTCATGACCCAAGCCTAGGGCCTAGATGTGACACGGTGCATGGGGAACCCGAAGGGACCCCAAGCAAGCCACTTAACATATCATTACACATCCTTTCTCGTGGAAGCAACAAAATACAACAAGACATAGTAAATAGGGCCAAACGGGGCTAATGGACAATATTCATATCATAAACATCATGAGTCAAGAGAGAGTCAAAGCTCATAGCATAATACAAACATGTCCAATAACACCTCTAAAACATAGATACTTAGCGGGAGCCAAGACAAGCTATGGGGCTCACCCTCATAGTCAACATATACATAAAAGAAAGATAGTCTTAGAACATAGTATGAGATCATAAGCATCGTCCCCCAAATATAGGACTCACCAAAGAGCTTGAGAGATATCGTACTAGCCAGTAGAAGAGAATAATGAAGGGGGGCGTCGGTTCCTACATGGTAACATTATGTAGGCATAGAGTATGCATTAGTACATTTGAATGTACTAAGTATGTAGGATGTAATGCAACAAGAGATAAACATCACAATCAAAATTCATAATAGTAGGCAATACATAACATATTAGAAATATGGTATGTATGATCAATGCTCAAGTAAAATGTGCATACATAGAATATAATACAAGGTGTAAGAAGAGACCAACATATAAAACCCGTAGGTTACCAAGTTACAAACCCCATTGGTTGGTTGTTGGAGTCTCACGCTACCGTCCCTGGTAATCGAGGTCCAAACCTCCCAACATGGTTATCTGTCATGAACTAAGCCTAGGGCCTAGACATGATTGGTGAATAGGGAACCTGAAGGAACCCCAAACAAGCCTTATAACATATCATTACACATTCTTGGTCGTAGAAGCAATAAAAATGACAATAAGAGATAAGCATAATCAAGAGGAATTAGGACTAAGGATAAACTTCCATATACTAAACATCAAGAATAGGACAGTCAAGGCTCATAGAATAGATACATAAGATGTCCAACAATACCTCTACTACATAGATAAGAGCGGAGGCTAATACAAGCAACCGGGCTAACCCTCATAGTTAATGTATACATAAAAGAAAGATAGTTTAGAATATAGCATGACACCATAAGCAACGACCTTGGAATGGAGGACTCACCAATAAGCTTGAGTGAAACCGTACTAGCCACGTGGGTGGAGATGCTCAAACGGTGCTCCAGTTCCTACATGCTGATATCATGTAGGAATAGAGTATGCGTTAGTACATCAGAATGTACTAAGTATGTGGGATGCAATGCAACAAAAGATAGACAACATATTCAATATGCATAATCATAGCAAGAGATAGTATACTAACAACATGAAATGCATGAACAATGCTTGAAAATAATCATACTTGCATAACTTGCTAAAACAATAAGATGCCATAATTGTATCATATAAATACCTTATACTAGATTGTGAGCGATACAACATGAGTCATAACCACTTCTAGTAGGTAATGGGTAGTACATGAGGGTAAAGAGATAGCATAATTCATAACACCTATGTGTAGATATGAGTAAGTGAGTAGCATTGATTCGTACATGAGGGTAAGGAATACAACATAATTCATAACCCCTACATGTAAACAAGAGTGCTGAATAGCACATGAGGGTAGGAAGGGTAACATAGATCATAACCCCTACATTTGTGAATATGAGGGTGAGGCATTCCACATAGTTCATAACCCCTTCATATGAGTACATTGCATAACCCCAAATCATACATGAGGGTAAGGAATACAATATAATTCATAACCCCTACATGTACAAATGAGTAAGTGAATAGTACATGAGGGTAAAGGTAGCATAGATCATAACCCCTACATGTGTTTACCTTGCATAACCTCAACCATGTACGAGGGTAAGGAGTACAATATAATTCATAACACCTATGTGTAGATATGAGTAAGTGAGTAGCATTGATTCGTACATGAGGGTAAGGTGTACAAAATAGTTTATAACCCCTACATATGGGAATTGGCCTTGCACTAAAGGGTAAAGTATATAGCATAGTTCATAACTCCTTCTAGTAGGCTTCACAATTGACAAGAGCATAACCTTAGAATAAGAACCCAATAACTCATCAATGATTTGCAAGAACATAAAAATATGAGAGCCCAACCATTCAACCATAACAATAGATCATCATCAAATATTGCCCTTATATTAACATAAATAGGCTTACAAGAGGTATAGTCTTTGAAAAGGGTTTAGCTTCATGCTTGCAATACCATAGGTGCCTTAGATGTTTTAAACATACATATATTCATTCCTTTCATCATCATATAGTCATTCAAGTCATAAGACATGCATCGGACCATCAATTCCTCAAGAACCCTAAACTATACATTTTATCAAACGCTTGGCCGGTGCATAGTGCTAGTGTAAAATTATGCAATTCAAGAGTATTATCATGCTAGAAAATCCAATATAAAACCATCAATAGATATTTGGTAACACCCCCAACAAATATACATCAAAACCCTTCATCAAATCTCACATTAGATCTTAGATTCATGGCCAAAACATAGTAAAATAGTGACCATTTCATAAACCCCAACATAGTTTGCAGTGAATTTCACAATGAATAAGACCCATGAATAAATCTACTTTAAATTATGCAGTTTTAAGTAAAAGAGAGATTTGGCATCATGGATGAAAGAAACCCATGAAAGAAACCCACATACCTTAGCTTTGGGGATGAACTTGATGAAGATTGGAGATGGAGACTTGAAGCTTGAGAGGAAATCCTTACATCTGGATGAGTTTTGAGACTTGAGTTTAAGAGTAAAATATTTGGCTATGTTTGAATAAGTATTGGGGAATGTTTTGAATGATATAAGGGTTAAAAATGGCTAAGTATAGGTATTTTCTCGTATGGGAAGGTTTAGGCCCAAGACATAAAAGTCTTGGACCAAAATTTAAAACTTGACACTTTTTAACACTGAGATGCGTCGCGCCTGCAATGCGCTAACCTCACTGGAATTCGTCACTTTGAAATTTGAAATGGTGATTTGTTCACTCTAAAATCAGCGTTAGACCTTTTCCCCCCTATTTTTGACCCCCTGAACAAGAAGATGAAGTTGGATTTTTGAAATAATGCATAGATTTTGAGATATATGGGAATTAAAATTTTGGGCACTTCCAAGGCAAATTTTTGAGCACTTTTTGGGGTCGTTAAAATAGCTCCCCCTGAGAACATTCGTCCTCGAATGTCAAAAAAATGTATATGAGAAGAGTAATCATGAACAAATTAACCCCAACATGAATGCAACAATACATTAAAACACTATTTCCAAAACATCAACATAAGTGTTAAATGTTGTCATGAACTTGCTAACATAAACATGGATACATACAAATGACATAAGGGCTAAAACATAAGGCTTGTAATCATGAAAGGATTGGACATGTCATCATAAGCTTGAATAAAATGAAAGAGATATGGATATTGTTTCTCTATGCCTACTCCCCGAGAGACACTTTCGACTAGACGAACCTCCTATAGAACCTTAACGAACAACACATTCTTGTCTATCAACTTCTTCCACCCCTCTATCCAATGCCTCCACCAGAACCTCTTCCTAAGTCATTTATCCTCCACAACACCCACAAACTCAAGGAGTTCTATACCATTAGAGTCATCAACACATCCCCTCAACCTAGATGCATGAAGAACCGAGCAAAACATCACCATACCCATAGGCAACGCCCATTCATATGAAACCTTACCAATTATTCCTCTACAAACCAAAACTCACTTGTGAACCTTAACCACACCTAGTCCAATTAGTATCATGAACTACCATCTCCCCCTTAGGAGACAACCTCCACTTAACCATGCCTCACCAAGACCTCCCACTCTTATCGAGATAGAAATCAAAGCCCTATTTTACTAGACCCCTTCAACCATAGAAGATTCAGAACCATCAAAGCCCTTACACTACCACTCTCAACCTCACCCAACCTAGTCAACTGGTGAACTCCTCCAACCACCTTATTGTCACCCAAAGGTCTCCACGTTTCATAATTAACAAGTAACCTCACCTCCTCCAAACTCACAATATCACCCTCAAACAATTCATATGTTCTCCTTCACTTTCGGAAACAATCAACATATCATCAACATGGACTACCATAAATGTAACAAGGTAGGGATCAAAGACCCTATTCATGAGATCGATAGACATGACTGATGCATAAGTCAACCAAAAGACACCACCCCAAATTCAACATACCGAAAAGAATATTCAATAACTCATTTGTCACCGGTAACAACTCGATAGAGATAACTTAGGCTCAACACCCCTAACTCTTACAAGATGATAAATGCAATCCCTTGGAGATCAATTGTACCTTAAAACAAGAAATGGACTTATCCCTTCACTACCACTCCAAGACGGGTGATTAGGGAATTGAAATCTAACTCTATGGCCCCTACCATAAATGGAGACACAACATGCATGCAATCAATCCATCCCAAGTATAATCATCAAAATCCACCATACCTAATCCAAAAAAGCTATAAGCCAAGATCTAAATACAATATGACCGCGAAACAATTTCCATAGACCTTTCTAGTAATAATAGATTCACTAATGGGATATACACGAGAAGTCCACATAACCATCTGAAACACTCATGAAGCCTACTAGCAACAAAAGGGAAACTTCAACATATCAATAGCAACATCGGGCGCCTGATCCACCCCTTGCCTCCTTTGAAAACCATAGAACCGATTACATCTTGGAGCACTTCCTTGATCAATATACCCACCTTAAGGCTCTTGATTCACATGACCACCTTGACCTTGCGGATTACCCTCCTTGCCCTTGTTCCAGATATAAGGGCAATCAATAAGCTTGTGACCTTCCTTCCTACACCCGTAAGATGCTTTTGAATTCTTTAAGCATTTGCCATGGTGATGATTTTCACATTTTGGGCAGTTTGAAAAATTCATTCCACCATTGCCTCCTTGGAACCTTGGTCTATTCATTATTTCCATAGCAACTCTCTTGTTTGGAGCGCTAGAAGACCCTTGGCCTAGAAACTCGATACTTGTTGGAATCGGTCATCCTCAAATAGATCCCTCTTGGGCTCTCCACTCCTCTTCTTACTAAGATTTTCACCCTTAAGTTGTTCGACATAAATCATAAGGAGAGACAAACCCATATCATTAATCAACATAGCGAACCGGCATTCTTCATTCACCAAGTCGGAGACACCCATCACAAACTTCTTCATCCTAGCCCTTGGGTTGGCAGCCAAGTGAGAAGCATACTTAGAGACTTGATTAAACTTCAGGGCATACTACCTCACACTTATTGACTGAGACAATCCCAAAAAGTGCCTAAAAACGTGCCTAAAAAATGCTTGGAATCTTATTTTTCATATATCAAAAATTCATTAGTTATTTCAAAAATCTAACTTCATATTGTAGTTGAAGGGGCCAAATGGAGTGGTAAATGAGTCTAACTCATATTTTAGAGCAATCGTATCAAAATAAAAAAATCTCAAAAAATATGTTATTTAGGAAGGTCAACTTTGAAGGGGCATATTTCTTAGAACACAAAGAATTGTGTATCCGATGACCTACCAAAGTAAATCTCTTTGAATACGATTTCTAATGCACTTGGTTTTACCTCATTTTGAGTTTAGATGAAGGATTTATGTCTATTTTTGTAGAACTCATTTGTACAGAAAATGCAAATTCCTGTGGAGTTTTCGCGTCACCTCCGTAATGCGCCCCTAATGGTTTTGGTGCCAGTTTTAATTTTTTTGGTCCAATTCTTTTATGCCTTGGGCCTAAGGATTTCCACACATGAAAATACCTACACTTAGCCCTATTTCACTCTCATATCATCCTAAACAATCTCCAATACTCACTGAAACACTTAGACGCATAATTCACCCTAAATTCAAGTCCCAAACTTAAGATCAATCATAAGGATTTCATCAAGGATCTCATTCAAGTTTCATGTCTCTATTTTCAATCTTCTTCAAGGGTTCTCCAAAGTCAAGGTATGTGGTGTTGAACCATAGGGTCCTTCCACCCATAGTGCCTAAACTCTCTTTTTATTAATATTATGTGATTTAAAGTTTATTTTACATGTGGGTCTTGTATATTGAGAAATTTATTATACAGTGGTTTTTGTTCATGAAAGTATGGTTGTTTTAGCATGTTTTGAGCGCGAAATCTTGGACCTAATGTTGGATTTGATGTGAATTTCTTAGGGTGTTGATTAATGGTCTTAAAATAGATTTTCTTGCATGATTTCATCTCTAAATTACATGGTCTTTTAACCTCCATTACACACTCCCGAGGTGATTGATAAAATGTCCGGTTATGATTTCTTGAGGAATTGAAGGTCCAAAGCATGAGGTATGATATCATCGATGTTATGATGATGAAATGAGCTTATGTACATGATATATATGCTCTATGTAATGTGTTGCATCAGACTATGCCTGATTCGGGGGGTATAGGAGCCTGGATAACCATGTGAGGGTTTTTTATATCGCCATCAGGGTGTCCTGGTGTGAATGGTATCAACTATGTAAGGGGTGTTATATCTTGCCACCAGGGTGTCCAGGTGTGAATGGCATCAACCATGTGAGGGGTGTTGTACCTTGACACCAGGGTGTCCAGGTGTGAATGGCATCAACTATGTGAGGGGTGTTGTACCTTGATGCCAGGGTATCCAGGTGTGAATGGCATCTCCCAACAAAGTTAGGATTCTAGCTTGGTCTCTTCTACACGTATGATATCTTGTATGAGCATGAGCTACTTAAATATGTTTTACTTAGAATTGATCATACATGCCATATTGTCATACTATGTCTATTGTCTATTATATGCATTTTGATTACAAAGCCTATCTATTGTTCTATTACATCCCATATGCTTAGTACATTCAAACGTACTAACATATATTCTATGCCTACATAATATTACCATGTAGGAACTAGAGCTCCTATTTATTCTTTTTGTGGCTAGACATATTGTTCAAGTTAGCCTTTTGGTGAGTCCTCCATTTCAGGGACAATGACTATTCTCTTATACTATGTTCTAAGACTATCTTTTTTATGTATGTATTAACTATGAGGGTGAGCCCAGTTTTTTGTCTTGGCCCCTACTCTTATCTATGTAGTAGAGGTGTTGTTAGACATGTTATGTATTATGCTTGAGCTTTGACTCACTTTCAATATTCAAGCTATTTAAGTATAAATATCTCTCTCCCTTAGTCTCAATTCCCCTTATTTATGTTTCTTACATTGTTTTACATTGCTTCCACGATCAAGGATGTGTCGTGACATGCTATGAGCCTTGTTTGAGGTCCCTTCGGGTTCCCCATTCATCGGTCACGTCTAGGCCCTAGGCTTGGCTTGTCACAAAGAAGGTGTTAGAGCACTAGGTTGATAGATCCT
>DF366863.1:11432-31337 GCA_000787875.1 Solanum virginianum
TCTTTATAGAAACCTTATTCAACTACAGGTAGTCTATACACATCCTTAAGACCCATCTTTCTTATGCACAAATAAGATAGAAGCACCCCAGGGTGAGACATTAGGCCTTATTAAACCTTTCTCTAACAAGTCTTTCAATTTCTCTTTCAATTCCTTTAACTCTACGGGGGCCATTGTATAGGATGGAATTGAGATAGGTTTGGTCTCGGGAAAACATCAATCCCAAAGTCAATCTCCCTGTTAGGTGGGACTCTGAGAAGATCATCAGGAAATACCTCAGGAAACTCATTCACAATCGGGACTGACTCAAGAATAGAAGACTTAACATCATCAAACTTTACTCATACGAGATGGTAAATACAACCCTTAGATATCAACTTTCTAGCTCTAAGATAAGAGATGAATTTACCCTTATGGGCAACAAAACTTCCTTTCCACTCTAAAACAGGCTCATTAAGAAACTGGAACTTAACAATCCCGGTTCTACAGTCAAGATAAGCATAATAAGAATGAAGACAATCCATGCCTATTATTATATCAAAATCAACCATCTCCAACTCTATAATTAACTCAATTCTTATTTAGGAACTCAAGGACTCAGATCATTATTTAGAAGAAGTCATTTAGACAGAACTCAAGAACTCAATTATGAAGACTCATAGGATCATCAAGCTCAAGTAACTCAACCTCATACTCACATAAACATTACTCTCAACATACTCAAGTTAAGGCTCTAGACTTCATTCTGAGGTTCATTTATGCAATCTTTCACAAATATCATATAGGGTTTATACAGTGTCTCATGGAAAATATTCAATTCAAGAAAAAACGTTTATGATGGTCATCAACATATGAAAATACATGTAATATATATAATTTTTAAAAAATTCAAGAAAATATTTCAAAAAACATATATGTGGACTCATGGACTCTCAACTCCTCTATTACCATCTTTGGGGCACTTGGAAGAACAATCCCATGTTTAAGTTTAGCCTTACATACCTGGTATGAAGTCTCTTGACAATGAATCCACAAGAATTCTCCTCGAACTCCTCAATTTTACGCTCCTCTTCTCTTCTTTTTAGCCTTGTCTTTTTCAAGAACTTAGAAAGGGCTTAGAGTGGGATTTAAAACCATTTTTATGTTAAAAATAACCCATTTTGATCATATTTTGAGTTTAAGAGGGTTGGGAAAGGTCTAGAATGCCCCTTAGGAATTTAAGGAACAAGTTTGCCTCAGAAAATGCATGTTCGCGACGTGAACTTAGTATGATTTTGGTGTTTTTCGTAGAAAATTCTCCAAATGAGTTTTCCAATCCAGTAGAAATGTTTTGGAACAAAATTAAGTGTTAGTCCATGGTAGGTGCATGTCTCACTCCTGTCGCACACGCTCACTATTTTTTGTTTTTGCATCGAAAAATTATCTTTTAATTGATTGTTCTAAAAATCAACCGAGACAATTTTCCCACTCAAGTTTTCATGTTGATCGCACACCCGGCCTCAAATTTTCCATCGGATCATGAAAAGATGTGTTATACGCACATCTCTCCTCTAGGGGTACTTTGATAATTTTATTAGGCAATACATCATCCCCCCTTGGGATCATTAGTCTTTGAATTATGAGTAAAGGTAGATATCAAGGCACGAATAGGCTCAAGACTCATCTCAATACTCACTCAACAACTCAAACTCTCGACTCCTTATCAATGTGAACAAACTCTGCTCAGACTAAAGAATAGACACATCAACTCAAGAATAGAAATCTCGATTTAGTCAAGGGTAGGAACATTACCTTCAACAATCTCCTCAGCAAGAATGAACAGATGCGGATATTTAGCTCTCATCTCTTCCTTCGCTTACCATGTGGCTTTCTCAACAAATTGATTTCTTGATAAGACTTTGACTGAGGTGATCTTTTTGGTTCTCAACTTGAAAACTTGATGATCTAGGATTTGGACCAAAATCTCTTTGTAGGAGATGCTATCCTACACTTTAATGCTCTCAATAGGGATCACCAAGGTAGGATCTCCCAAGAACTTCTTTAACATCGAGACGTGGAATACCAAATAGATTGCATCTAACTCGAAAGGCAAGTCTAACTCATAAACAACCTTCCTAATCCTCTTCATAATCTAATAGTGGCCAATATAACGAGGACTCAATTTCCCCTTCTTCCCAAATTTCATGACATCCTTCATAGGTGACACTTTGAAGTACACTTAATCATTTACCTTAAACTCTAAGTCTTTATAGAAACCTTATTCAACTACAGGTAGTCTATACACATCCTTAAGACCCATCTTTCTTATGCACAAATAAGATAGAAGCACCCCAGGGTGAGACATTAGGCCTTATTAAACCTTTCTCTAACAAGTCTTTCAATTTCTCTTTCAATTCCTGTCTTTAACCTCTTTTTAATGACCTTTACCTTCTCCATTGATTGGTAGACAAGATCAGGCTCAATCAACTTGGCTTTTCCAACGTCAAACCACCCAATTAGTGATTTACATCTCCTCTCATACAAAGCTTCATAAGAAGCCATTTAAATGCTTGCATGATAACCATTATTATATGCAAATTCAATTAATGGTAAGTGATCATCCTAGTTTCCTTTAAAGTCAAGGACACAAGCTCTCAATATATCCTCTAATGTCTGAATTATACTCTCTACCTGGCTATTTGTCTGTGGGTGAAAGGCTATACTTAGATTCACTTTAGTACCCAATCCCTTCTTGGAAGATCTCCAAAAGTGGGAGGTGAATTGAGCTCCTTTGTCTGAGATAATGGACAAGAGAACTCCATACAACCTCACAATCTTCTAGATGTACAACTTGTCATACTTTACAGTTACTTGTCTTAACTGCTAAAAAGTGAATCAATTTGGTCATCTTATCCACAATCACCTATATCCAATTATGTTACTTTCGAGACCTTGGTTGACCAGTAATGAAGTCCATATTGATCATCTCCCACTTCCATTCATGAATCTCAAAGTTCTGTGCTAATCCACATGGACTATGATGCTCAACCTTAACTTTTTGGTAATTTAGGCACTTGGAAACAAATTCAGCGATATCCCTCTTCATTCCACTCCACCAATAAACTTCTCCCAAGTCGTGGTACATCTTGGTAGAGTCAGGATGAATAGAATATCTAGAGGTATGATCTTCAACCATGATAACATCTCGGATACCATCAACATTTGGGATGCACAATCTACTATAGTACCTCAACACTCCATCTTCCCCTTTGGAGAAGACCATCACTTTAAGTTTGTGGATGGTCTCCTTCAATTAAAGTATAATAGGATCTTAGTCTTGCTTTTCTTTTACCTCGGCTACCAAAGATAATGCATACCCATTCTAAACATTTACTCCTCCCTCATTATTCTCCTCAAGTTGAACTCCTAATTGAGCCAATCGATGCACTTCTTTAGCTAGATCCTTCTTTCCTTCCTCAATATGGGATCGCTACCCATTGACAACCTGCTAAGAGTGTCAGTAACAATGTTAGCTTTACCTGGGTAATAGAGAATGCTCATGGCATAATCCTTGAGCAATTCTAACCATCTCCTCTATCGCAGGTTGAGCTCTTTCTGACTGAAGACACACTGCAGGATCTTGTGGTCAATGATCACATCCACATGCACTCCATAGAGGTAGTGGTGCTAGATTTTAAGTGAAAACACCACCGCTGCCAACTTAAGATCATAGGTCAGATAGTTCCACTCATGAACCTTAAGTTGTTTGGAAGCATAGGCTATCACTTTTCCTCTCTGGATAAGCACACATCCTAATCTAACTATCGAATCATCATAATAGATCACAAAGTCCTCTGTTCAATTGGACAAGGTTAAAATTGGTGCAATAGTTAGTCTAGTCTTCAACTCTTGGAAACTCTTCACATATTCATTGAACCACTGAAACTTGACCTTCTTCTGAGTCAATTTAGTCAATTGTGCATACAGGGAAGAAAATCCATTAACATATCTGATACCATCATGGAAAATAATATGGCCTAGAAAAGCCACCGATTTAAGCCAGAACTCACATTTAGAGAATTTTATATATAGCTCATGGTCATTAAGGGTCTGAAGGACAGCTCTAAGGTGATTGGCATGCTCCACCTCATCTCTCGAATACACCAAAATGTCATCGATGAACACAATTACAAACATATCAAGATATTGCCTGAATAGCACATTCATCAAGTCCATAAAGGCTACAGGTGCATTCGTCAACACAAAGGACATAACCAAGAACTGAAAATGGCTATATCTGGTCCTAAAGGCTGTCTTTGGAATATCACATTCCCTCACTTTCAACTGATGGCAGCCAAATCTGAGATCTATCTTTGAGAAACAAGAGGCACCCTAAAAGTGGTTAAACGGATCATCTATCCTTGGGGGAAATTATTTATTCTTTATTGTGACCTTGTTCAGTTGCCTATAGTCGATACACATTTTGAGAGACCTATCTTTCTTTCGCACAAATAAGATAAGGGCACCCCAAAGGGAAACACTAAGCCCTTCTCTAAAAGATCTCTCAACTACTCTTTCAACTCAGCTGGGCCATCCTATAAGGTAGAATTGAGATAGGGTGGGTATCGACAAGAACATTAATCCCAAAGTCAATCTCCCTATCAGGAGAGACTCCAGGCCGATTCTCAAGAAACACTTCAGGAAACTCATTAACAATCGGAACTGACTCAAGTGTAGGAGGCTCAACATTATTATAATTAACTCACATTAGGTGATAGATACAACCTTTGGAAATTAGCTTTTTGGCCCTAAGGTAGGAGATAAACTTTCCTTAGGTGCAACAGAATCACCTTTCCACTCAAGAATTGGTTCATTCGGGAATTAGAACTTAACGGTTCGGGCTCTACAATCAATGGAGGCATAACAGGCGTGAAATCAATCTATACGAAGGATTATATCAAAATTCATCATCTCTAACTCAACTAAATCAGTAAGAGTATCCTTATGATAGATGGACACCACACATGCTCTATAGATTCTCTTAGCTCGAATAGACTCACCCACTAGAGTAGAAATATCAAAGGGTTCAAGAAGACTCTCAGGGGTTCTATCAAATCTACTGGCCACATAATGAGTTATAAAAGATAATGTGGCACCACGATCCATCAACACATAACAATCAATAGAAAAGACACGAGGGCTTCTATCAAATCTACTAGCCATATAAGGAGTTATAAATGACAATGTGGCACCAGGATCCATCAAAATATAACAATTAAGAGAAAAGAGTCGAATCATACCCATCATAGCATCTAGGGAGTTCTCCTGATCTTGACGACTAGCCAAGGCATACAAACAATTTGTGGCTCCCTTACACCTGACGTAGTACCTTTTTTGGGTTCCTCTAGTTGACGATGCTGGTGCAGAAAATTGAGCCAGTGAGCCTGCTTTGGATAGTCTCTTTGGTAATGTCCCACTTGACAACACTAGAAGTATGCATCACTCCCCTCATGATATTTACCCAAGTGTAATCTGCCATACTTACCACATGGTGGTTTACCCTGTGCACCTTGAACCACACTAGCTTGTGACTAAAATCCATGGGCTCCAACATTCTGAGACCACTAATCATTCCTTACTCTGGGCACAGGTGCACTAGCAGATGATTGTGCTGGCTCGAATTGGAATTTTGTTACTATTCCCTCTCTTTTCACCCTCGTGATTGAATGTCTTAGCCTTTTTACTTATGAACTCTTCTCTGTTGTGTTGTCTCTTCTCAGTAGCTTGTTGCACAAAAGTCATCAATCTCTTAATGTCCATATCACTCACAAGTATCACTCCCCTCCCATGTCTCTTTGGCCCTCTGTTTAGCTTATTAACATACATCCCCATTCTCCCCCTCATGTCAGTAATAACATCCGGAGCATAGCGAGATAACTGAGTGAACTTAAGCCCATACTCTTAAATAGTAATAGAGCCGTGTTTCAGATTTAAGAACTCTCTTACCTTGGCTCCCCTTCGTTCTCTTCGAAAGAAGTGCCCTAAGAAATCTTTCTTGAACACTGCCCAAGCCAGCAATGGGCCATTCTCTCCTCTACCCTTCTTCTATTAATCGAACCATAGCCTGGCAACACCCTTCAGCTGGTAGGTAGCTAGTTCAACTCTGTTAGCATCAGCCATGCATCACTTGGAACACTTTCTGAAGCTCCTCCATATAGTTCTCAGGATCCTCAGTGGATACAGACCCTGTGAACTTAGTCGGATTCATCCTCAAGAATTCTCACACTTTAGATGTGTCATGTATATCCAATTTACCTGCCTCTTGTCTTGCAGAAGGTGTTGTGATAGCCTGGACTAAAGTTTGAATAGACTATCAAAGCTCACCATTGGAGATCTCAGGTTATGGGGGCTGCTCTACAAGGACAACTGGATTCGGGGGCTCCTCAAGTCCTTGAGGCTCAGGTGGGTTAACTTTCTACCTGCTGGGACATCCTCTACCTCTGATAGCTCTTGCGGGAAGCATGATCACAACTCTGCAACGTATAGAGCATAAATTAAAAAAGAAATTTTCATAGAGCATAACTCTATCACATGACTTGGAACTTCAAAGAAGTGAAACAATTTTGAATGTCTTATAGCCTCCCTATTATGGATGTGAAACACTTAATACCAATAATAAGGACTCTACTAGACATGTCTTCATAGACTCCCTAGGAGACTTGAACTCTATTCTCTGATACCAAGTTTGTCATGCCCCGGAAGGGTACCCTAGATGTGACTAGCACTGAGAGACTATTGCAAGTCCCCAAGCTAACCACTTGGCCTCATCACATCCATCCAATCAATAAACTCTATAAACTTAGTGGAAGACTAAGATAAAGGAGAGCAAAGCTAATGTCTTAAAAGTATATCAAATAAATAAAAAGGCTAGTAGAAAGAAACTAGCTCAATAAGTCTTAATATCAATACTCCAACTCTAGTCAATGAAGACTTTATCACTATCAAGGGGTGCCAATGACAAACCCATGGCTAACTCTAAATAAAATAAAGCTAACTCAAAGTCTAACTCTAATAGCAAGATGAAAATAAATGCAATGAATCCTCCGAAGTAAAGGAGGCTCACCAACTTAGCTGAAATGCTCAGATCCTCAATGGTGCTCCTGTTGACGATCTCTAGTACCTTCCTCTGCATCATAAATGATACAATCCAAAAGGGGATGACAGTAGTAGAATGTATTGGTATGTAAAATTGTTTAATGCAGCAGAAACTGGTAGAATAATATAGAACAACAACAACTCAACATAATACTTAATCAGAATGTCAAACATCTATCTAAAGCAAGAATAAAGAGTAGACAAGTGACCCATCAACCTAATCAAACCTCATTAATCAACTCAACTCAACTCAACTCAAACTACTCAATATGGAAACTTTCTGGGAGTTTCTCTTATCCGACAATAATCACTTATGAGCCTGCAATTGTACTCCAATCCTGCTAATATTGCCACATCCATTCCATACTTACCGAGTAAGGAATGAATATGATCCACAAGGGACCTAAACTCTACACTCCTCTATTATTTTAGAAACTTTACTTCAAGCGGGGACCATGTGATGTAATTGTTCAATCGCCCATCCTACGCTTGGTCACATTGTTAATGAGTGTGAGCGAGACTCATTCTTACCCATTTTGGTGCTCAATACTCCTCCTAAGACTCAATGCTCATAAAATTTCTCCTCATCTCAATTAGCCTCATAGAGGCACTAATCAACTCAATCAGTCTCGTGAAGACTCTTATCATCTCATTAACTCAAACTATAAAGTCCTCTATTGTTTTCAGAGACTTTAACTCATCTCAGTTAACTCAACTCTCACTTAAGAACTCAAGGACTTAGATGATTATTTAGAAGAAGTCATTTAGACATAACTCAAGAACTCAATTATGAAGACTCATAGGATCATTAAGCTCAAGTAACTCAACCTTACACTCACATCAAGATAACCCTCAACGTACTTAAGTCAAGGCTCTAGACTTCATTGCTAGGTTCATTCATGCATGTTTTCATAAATATCATATAAGGTTTATACAATGTCTCATGGAAAATATTCAATACAAGAAAATAAGTTTATGATGATCAACAACATATGAAAATAAATATAATAGATATAATTTTGAAGAAAAAAATCAAGAAACATATATGTGGACTCATGGACTCTCAACTCCTCTATTACCATCTATGGGGCACATGAAAGAATAATTCTATGTTTTAGTTTAGCCTTATATACCTGGTGTGAAGTCTCTTGACAGTGAATCCTCCAGAATTCTCCTTGAACTCCTCTATTTTACGCTCCTCTTCTCTTTAGCCCTAGTCTTTTTCAAGAACTTAGAAAGGGCTTAGAATGGGGTTTAAAACCCTTTTAAGCTCAAAATGACCCATTCTGAGTCATGTTTTGAGTGTAGAAGGAGTTGATAAAAGTCTACAATGCCCCTCACAAATTTAAGAAAAACGTTCACCTCGGGTCATGCATGTCCGCGATGCAGACTTGGTATGGTTTCGGCGTTTTTCATTGAAAATTCTCTGAACGAGTTTTCCAATCCCCCAAAAACTTTTTGGAACAAAATTAAGTGTTTTTTCATGATAGGTGCGCATCGTACACCTATCGCGCACTCTCACTATTTTTCATTTTCACATCAAAAAATTATCTTTTGATCTGGTTGCTTTAAAAACCAACCTAGATCACTTTCTCACTCAAGTTTTCATGCATATTGCATATACAACCTCAGATTTTCCGTAAGGGCATGGGAAGACACGTTATGGACATACCTTTTCTCTATGGGTACTTTGGTAATTTTATCAGGTGTTACAGCCAAGTGGTTCACTTGGGGATTAGCAATAGTCTTTCAGAGTTGGTCATGTCTAGGGTACCCTCCCATGGTGTGACAAAGGCCCAGCAAATTGGATCAATCACAAACCTACCCTTATGGAAAGAAATCAATCACATCCTAAGAAAATGGAAGACCTCAGGCAGAAAAGGAAAATAGTGCTTAAAGGAGAGAGATTCAGGCGCAAAAGGAAAAGAGTATTTCAGGGAGAAAAGATATAATGGATCAATCAAAGATTGGACAGAAGATTATTTCCAAGAAAAATTCTAGATTAGACAAGATCATATCAAGAAGAAAATCCAAATTAGATAAAACTATATCAAAGAAGAAGATTTGGAGAATCAATCAAATTACCTACCTTAAAAGCCTTGCTCTTTTTCTTGGAAAGAACATTCATGACTGCATCAATCCAAGGATCAATTCTCTATGATGCCGTCTTTTCTACATAAAAAAAGGCATCCAGGTTATCTCAAGATATATGAGCCTACTGCATTCAAGACCCTCTTCATCTTTAAGAAAAACATTATAATTCATTTGTTTTACTATGAAAAAAGAGAGACAAAAGAAGAAAAAATTAAAAGAGAGGATTGAATCAAAATAAAAAGAAAGAGAGGACTGTATCAAAAGCCTTTTCATTTTCCTTTCCTTTTATTTTAGAACTTGAAATAAGTTGCCTTTGCCCTCCTTTTCAATATTCAATCTTCTTGTTTTTAACTAAAGAATTAATGTGTATAATTACCAAAACATGATTTAAGTTTTAATAGAACAATGTTTGATTACTTGAAAAGTGTTGAAGATGAGCTAAAATTTCAATGAAAGTCAGTGAATCTTGTTTAAGCTTGAAGTCAAAATTCGTGTTTTCCAAATTGAAATTTACTTTGAGTTGGAAAATACCGGATACATTTTAAGGAATTCAAATTTTAGTTTTAACACAATTTGGTGAAGATTTAAGGTGATTTTAATTGAAATTTAATTAAATTTGGAGTGAAAGATGAGATGTATATCTCGGGAGTATCCCATATACATAATGACAAATTCATATTACAAATGAGCTTTCATTAGATTACATACTTTGTATATATTTTTAAAATTGATATAACATAATCTACCGGCATAAAAAGTGTAACACCCCACTTTTTTTAAGCTAAAATTGAGTCATCCTTCATATGATATAAGATTGTAATCTATGATTCTTAATTGACCATAGGTGTTGAAGTCAATTTCTTAGTGTGAGAATAGATTTAGAGATGAGCTAAGGGCACACGAACCCTTTAGTGCAAAGTTAAATTAAAAACTTTCTTAAATATTGAGTTTCGATGTAAGATTTTATAAAAGTTAGATGGACCAAAGACTTTTAGGTTTTATATACATACTAGGATCAATTTATAATTACTTAAAGCATATTAGATGTGATTTAGAGTCATAAAGAACCTTTTACATTAAATTTAAATCCAAAGAAGTTCAACCAACTTAGTTTTCGTATGAGTTGATAGAAGGGTTAACTTGAAATAACCATATCTCCTAAAGTATAATGAGTTAGATGGCCCATAATATATCAAACTAAATTTCTTTGAATTAAATTTTTAATGCATCCAATTTTGTCTTAATTAGAGTTTGGGATAAAATGTTATGACCATTTTACTAGAGACATGCAGAGCTGTCTAAAGGTCTACAACAGCTTTGCGATGCAGAGTGGACGCAGATTCTTCTAGATAAGTTAAATGATGTCCTTTTATTAATTTTGAGGGTATTTTTATTCTATGGCCTTTGAGGGTTTATTTTAATGTCCCAAAGCGCATAAAATGATAGTTTTTCATAAGTAAAATCCTCTTATTCACTCCTAAACTTAAACGCTCAAGAATCATCAAGAAAATCATCAAGTTAGGCTAGCTTTCAAGATTCATCATCAAGGTAAGTTATTCTCCATAAATTTCTAGCTTCCCAACCCAAATTCCTTCATCCATTAATGAATCTCTAAGAAAAATTTTAAATCATAACCTAGGGTTTTAAGAAAACTAATTCAAGAATTTTAAAAAAGGATTTCTTATTCTTCTTTTTCAAAAATTAGGGTTCTTCATCAAAAACTCTAAATATTCTAAGTCAAGAATTCAAGAATCAAAGAGAAGCCCTTCAACAAATATTTGTTTTCAAGTTCTTCCACTCTAAAGGAACTACAAAGAGAATTTCTTTTTTAGAGAACAAGCATCAAGGTTCCAAGATAAAGAATTTTCTCCAAGAAAGCTAGTGTTCATTAGGGGTGGAAATTAGGCGGGTTGGGTAAAATTTGAGCAGGTTATAATGGGTCAAGATAACAAATGAGTCAAGACCCAACCCAACCCAACCCAAATTTGCTTGGGTCAAAATGGGTTGGGTCAAAACAGGTTGGATAAAGGGTTATAGAGCGGGTCAAGACCCAACCCAATTCAATTTTTGTTAAGTTTACTTATTTTATTTATTCTTTTTTAATATTTTAGTTCTTAATTAAATTTAATTTTTCTTTATTATGGCTATATAAAATATATTAAACTAAAAAAAAGTATTTTAAAAATATTTTAGCAAGATCTCTCTTAATTCAATTCGGGTTGTATATCAATCCAATTTTAAATGGGTTGAAATGGGTTGGGTTGAGATGAGTTGGGTTGAAATGGGTTGGGTTGAGATGGGTTGAAACTTGAACGGGTTGGACCGGGTTGGGCGGGTTAGACTTAATTTTGTCACCCCTAGTGTTCATTAAATTTTGATTATCATACCAACTTTTCAAGTGTGTAAGACTAAACTAAAGTATGAAATTGTTCTTCTATGTTCCCTCATTGATGGTAATAGAAAGATTTCAAAAGTATTGAGTCTACATGCATGTTTCTTTGAAGATTTTCTTGTAAACTATATGTTCTATGTATTTACATGCTTGATGATCATCATAAACTTGATTTACTGAACAATTACTTTTATGTAAGTTAATTCATAAGCCTTACATATTATTTAATAAAAGATTTGCATAAATGAACCTAGGGCTGAGCCTAAAGCCTTAACAATATGATTATTATTGTGGTTGAGCATGATGATGATGTTGATAGAAATTTATGACCTAGAGAGTCTTCATAATCGAACTCAAATGATGGTGTAAATTGATAGTCCTCTTAACGATTATTTAAACCCCTCTTGAAAGATGTGATTAGGAACTGATAGAATGGTTGATAGGTTGAAAGGCTTGATTGTGATAGAACTGATGAATTGATAAGTCTTTTTGAGAGTTATAATTGGTTTGATTGAGATTGATTGTCTTATGAGTTTGACTCTTGGGAGGAGTATCGAGCACCAAATTGGGTGAGAGTAAGTCCAACTTAACCTCAATAACTACATCAACAAATATAGGAGAGGATTGAACTGTTAAGTTGGTGTTTCCCTTTTTATGTCCCTTGCAGGGACTGGATTGATTGGCCTTGATCCGTAATTGGTTGATTCATTTTTTACCCTAGTAAAAGTATTAGATGGTTGTAAATAACATATAGCATATATTCAGTAGATAACAACAATCATAAACTCCAAATGTCAACACATAGTATATATCAATACAAGAGTCTAAAAGACAATGCCTCTAGTCATAAGATAGGACGAGATTCAAGATATGTCCCTGGATCACCCTCAAAGTAAATAACATAAACAAAAGCACCATGGTAGAAGGATGGTGGTTTGTCTTAGGAAGATATTGGTCACCACATGAAACGACCCCAAAAAGTGCCCAAAAATGTATCTTGGAATGCTCAAAATTTTAAATTTCATATCTCAAAATTTGTTTGCTATTTTGAAAATCCAACTTAATATTCTTGTTTAGGGAGTCATAATTAGGGGGAAAAGGATCTAACCCCAATTAAAGAGAGAAAGATTAGCAATTATAATTTTTTAAGGTGTAAATTCCAGAGAGGAATTCGTAACCCCCACGTGATGCGCCTCTATGTTAGAAACTGACCGGTTTTTTTAGTTCAGTCCAAGACTTCTAAATCTTCGGTCTAAGTGTTCCCAAACGTGTTTTTACCTGTACTTAGCCATATTTTATCCTCATATCATCCTAAACATTCCCTAATACTAACTCAAAACACATATCCATATTTTCACTCCCCAAATTCAAGTCTCAAACCCTCATCCAAAGCCAAGGTTTTCCTTCAAGGTTCTTGTTCAAGCTTCAAGTCTCCATCTCCAATCTTCACCAAGTTCACATCCAAGCTAAGATATGTGGGTTTCTTTCATGGGTTCCTTTCACCCATGATACCCAAGCCTCCTTTTACTCAAATTTCATGATTTAAAGTTGATTTACAAATGGGTCTTGATTATTATGAACTTCACTACACACTATGTTAAAGCTATGTGAAATTGTGACTGTCTTGCCATATTTTGAGCTAAAAATCTTTGATTTTTTGTAAGATTTGAGAAGGGATTTTGATGTATATTACTTGAGGGTGTTGCAAGGTATTGATTGATGGTTCTATAATAAATTTTCTTACATAATTTTATCTCCATATTTCATGGTTTTATACTAGCATTACACACCCTCTAAGTGTTTGATAAAATGTCCGAATGTGGCTTCTTAGGTAGTTGAAGGTCCAAAGTATGAGATGTGATATGATTGACTATATGATGATGAAATGAGCTTATGTATATGATATACTCTATATAAAGTGTTGCATTAGACCATGCCCAATCGGGGGGAATAAGAATTCGGATAACCTAGATGGGGGTTTATATTCATCAACCTAGTGAAGGGTCTATACTTCTCCACCTAGTCATGGGACAGCATCATCACTAATCTAGATAGGGGTTTGTACTCATCAACCTAGAAAAGAGTTTGTACTTCTCCACTGGATGATGGGGTGACATCATCACCAACCTAGTGAGGGGTTTGTATTTCACCACCTAAGTAATGGAGCGGTATCATCACTAACCTACCAAGGGGTTTGTACTTTGGAAATCTAGTTTGGTCTCTTCTACAGATATGATATCCTATATGAGCATGAATTACTTAAGCATATTTTACTTATGGATTGGTCATACATGCAATATTATTATATTATGTCTATTGTCTATTGTTATGCATTTTGATTATAATGCCTAATTCTTGTTGCATTGGATCCTACATACTTAGTACATTCAAATGTATTAACCCATTTGGGGTTCCTTCGGGTTCCCCATTCACGCTAATTCTTGTTGCATTGCATCCTACATAGTTAGTACATTCAAAGGTACTAACGCATACTCTATGCCTACATGATATCACTATGTAGGAATCGATGCCCAAGTTAATTATCCTCCTCCTCCACATGGCTAGTTCGAAACTACTCAAGCTAGTTGGTGAGTCTTCCACTTCGAGGACCTTAGTCTATGTTGCTCTTATTATGTATTGAGACATTCTTCTTTATTATCTATTTTGACTATAAGGGTGAGTCCAGTTACATTATCTTGGTCCCCGCTCTTATCTATGTATTAGAGGTGGATGTTGGACATGTTATGTATCCATGATATGAGTTTTGACTCTTTTCTCTTGATTATGATATTTTGCAAGCTTTTCTCTTGGACCCTTTACCCCTACTCTTGCTCTTTAATGTCTTTTATATGCTTTCATGATCAATGATGTGTAATAACAAGTTAAGAGGCTTGTCTATGGTTCCTTCGGGTTCCCCATTCGTCATGTCACATCTAGGCCTTAGGCTTGGGTCGTTAAAAACTTGGTATCAGAGAACTAGGTTGATAGATCCTTGGAGTCCAACATACCACGTCGATTATAGTCCTATTCATGGTTGTGAAGCGTGCCATGACTATGAATAGGAGGCTGTGAGGCGTTTTAGAAAATATTTTCCTTCTTCATATTTTAAGTTATGCTATAGAGTTATGATAAGTTTTTCCCCCTAAAGATTGTTCCTTGCTATGCTAGATCATGCCAAACGCTCAAGGATGAAGGGCCCAAACTCCTAAGGAGCAACCTACAAATGGTGAGCTCGCGGATGCTCTCACTATGTTTGCCTAAGTTGTGGCTAACCCAAGTCAATTAAGGGGCCCAAGCCCCTCATGCTACTACCCCGGGAGCTAGGGTAAGAGACTTCATGAGGTTGAATCCTTCGGTGTTCTATGGGTCAAAGGTAGATGAAGATCTATAAGAGTTCATTGATAAGGTCTACAAGATCTGGAATATCATGGGTGTTGGACCAAATGAAAAGACGGAGTTGGCGACATACCAATTCAAGGGCGTACCCTAAATTTGGTATGATTAATGGAATGGGGAGAAGGGAAATGGTTATGTGATACTTTAGGAGGAGTTCAAATTAGCTTTCCTTAATTAATTTTCCCTCTTGAGCTTAGGAAGCAAAGTTGGTAGAGTTTATACACTTAAAATAAGGTGTTATGAGTGTGAGGGAGTATGCCCTCAAGTTTAATCATCTTTCAAAGTATGCTCCTCGTTTGGTGGCCAATCCTAAATCTAAAATGAATAAATTTATTATGGGGGTCTCCGACTTGGTGAGTGAAGAATGTCGGTCTACCTTGCTAATTAGTGACATAGGCTTATCTCGGTTGATGACCTATGTTGAGCAAATGAAGGAGGAGAAATTGAGGAAGAGAAGGGGGCATAAGGCTAAGAGGGCCCATCTTGGGGGTAAGTTCCAAAGGGGTGGCCGATTTCCTCAAGGCCAAGGGTCTCATCAAACTACTAATAGGGGGTTTGCCAATGACCTCCCTATGCCTCAAGGTGTTAGTATTGTAGATCCCATTAATGTGTGTCCTACATGTGGGAAGAGTGATAGGTGCCCATGTTTAATGGTTCAAATGCATGTTTTGATTGTGAGGAGCTTGGTCACAAAAGGGTGGATTATCCAAGAAACCGTAGCAAGGGTTGAGGTGCAAATGCAATTTCTTTGGGTAGAGGTGGTACCCCAAGGCACAATCAATTTTGTGCTCTACATGGGAGGTAAGGGCTTGGTGAGGTTCTCGATATTGTTACTAGTATGTTGAAGATCTTTGACTTTGATGTGTATGCTTTGATTGATCCGGATGCCACTCTTTCCTTTGTTACCTTTTTTGTTGCTAAAAAGTTTCATGTTGCCCCTGAGTTATTGCATGAGTCATATGAAGTGTCTACTCTTATAGATGCCTCTATTATTGCTAGAAATTCTATAGAAGTTGTCCTATTTGCATTTTGCATAAGTTGTTGCCTTGTGATCTTATGGAATTAGAGATGGTAGATTTTGATGTCATTCTTAGGATGGATTGGTTGTATGCCTACTATGCTACTATTAATTGTAAAACTCGTAAGATCAAGTTTCAATTTCCTAATGAACCTATCCTTGAGTGGGAAAGACAAGATGCGGTGGTAAAGGGTAGGTTCATCTCTTGCATTAAAGCCTATAAGTTGATCTCTAAGGGGTGTTTATATCATCATGTGAGGGTTAAAGATATGGATTCCAAAGTCCCAACCATTTAATCGGCTTCGATTGTAAATGAGTTTCTTGATATCTTCCCAAATGACCTTCCCAGTGTCCCTCCCAAAAGGGAAATTGATTTTGGCATAGATCTCTATTTCGGTACTCAACCTATCTCCATTTCCCCTTACCATATGGCCCCAGCAGAGTTGAAGGAGTTAAAGGAACAATTGACAAATTTGTCAGAAAAGGGATTTATTAGACTTGGTCAATCACCTTGGGGTGCCCCAGTGTTGTTTGTGAAAAAGAAGGATGGGTCACTTAGAATGTGCATTGACTATCGACAACTCAATAGGGTCACTATAAAGAATAAGTATCCTCTTTGAAGAATTGATGATTTGTTTGACCAATTACATGGGGCTAGCTATTTCTCTAAGATTGATCTTCGGTCCGGGTATCATCAAGTGAGGGTGAGGGAGTGTGACATTCCCAAGATGGTCTTCTGGACTAGATATGGGCATTATGAGTTTGTTGTAATGTCTTTTGGGTTGACCAATGCACCAGCCGAGGGAATCTGATATTCTCAAGACAGCCTTCCGAAATAGATATGGGCATTATGAGTTTGTTGTGATGTCGTTTTGGGTTGACTAATACACCAGTCATCTTCATGGACTTAATGAATAGGGTCTTCAAACCCTACCTTGATTCCTTTGTTGTGGTCTTCATTGATGATATATTGATCTATTTACATAATAGGGAGGAGCATATGGGGCATTTGAGGGTTGTGTTACAAAGGTTGAGGGAGGAGAAATTGTATGCCAAATATGACAAGTGTAATTTTGGTTAAAAGATCTTGCATTCTTGGGTCATGTGGTGTCAGGGGATGATATAAAAGTGGATCCTAAGAAAATCGATGTGATTAGAAATTGGCCTAAACCATTGACCCCATCGGATATTAGAAGCGTCTTGGTCCTAGAAGGCTATTATAGAATGTTTGTGAATGGGTTCTCCTCCATTGCTTCCCCTATGACAAAATTGACTCAAAATAAGATTAAGATTGTGCGGACCGATGAGTGTGAGATGAATTTCCAAACATTGAAAGACAAGCTTGTGTCCGCTCCTATATTGTCACTAACAGATGGGCTTGAGGGATTTTTGGTGTATTATGATGCTTTCTAGTTTGGTTTGGGTTGTGTGTTGATGCAAAATGGTAGGTCCATAGCTTATGCTTCTAGATAACTCAAGGTGCATGAAAGGAACTACCCTACCCATGATCTAGAGTTAGCCGCCATTGTGTTTGCTGTAAAGATTTGGCATTACTACTTGTATGGGGTACATGAGGATGTGTTCACCAATAATAGGAGCCTCCAATATATCTTCACTCAAAAAGATCTCAACTTGAGGCAAAAAAAGTGAGTAGAACTTCTTAAGGACTATGATATGAGTGTGCACTATCATCCGGGTAAGGCAAATGTGGTGGCGGATGCTTTGACTAGGGTGTCTATGGCTATTCTAGCTCATGTTAATGGTGGTGGTACAGAGATGGCTAGGGAAGTGCACCAATTGGCTAGATTGGGGGTTGGGTTGGAAGAGGTTGGTGATAATGGTGTTGTTGTTGTTGATGGGTATAAGTCTTTATTGGTTGATAAGGTAATAGCAAAACAATATCTGGACTCCTCCTTACTTGAATTGAAGGCCTTGGTGAAAGAGAGCAAAGTAGAGGTTTTCTCCCAAGGGGGAGATGGGGCCCTTAGGTACTAAGGTAGGTTGTATGTGCCTTGTGTTAATAGTTTGAGGGAGAAGATCCTTGATGAGGCCCATAATTCTTCTTATTCTATCCACCCCGGTTCCACCAAAATGTATAGAGACTTGAGAGATGTGTATTGGTGGGGAGGCATGAAGAGGAACATTGCCAAATTTGATTCTTCTTATTCTATCCACCCAGTTCTACCAAAATGTATAGAGACTTGAAAGATATGTATTGGTGGGGAGGCATGAAGACGGACATTACCAAATTTATTTTCGATTGTCATAGTTGTCAACAAGTCAAAGCTGCACATCAAAGGCCGAGTGGCTTAACCCAAAACATAGAGATTCCTACTTGGAGGTGAGAGGTGATTAATATAGATTTTGTGGTTGGGTTGCCAAAGACTAGAAAAGGTTTTGATTCCATTTGGGTGGTGATCGATAGGATAATCAAATTGACTCACTTACTACCGGTTGACACCACATATGGGGCTGAAGAGTATGCAAGGTTGTATATCCATGAATTGGTGAGGTTACATAGGGTTCCTTTGACCATCATATCGGATCGTAGTTCACAATTCACTTCACACTTTTGGAGGTCTTTCCAAAGGGCTCTTGGTACAAAAGTTCACCTTAGTACGACCTTTCACCTCCAAACGGATAGCCAAGCCGAAAAAACCATTCAAACCCTTGAAGATATGCTTAGGGCATATGTATTATAGTTGAGGAGTAGTTGGGATGACCATCTTCCTTTGATTGAGTTTTCCTACAACAATAGCTATCACTCTTGCATCGGTATGGCTCCTATTGAGGCTCTTTGTAGGAGACATTATAGATCACTGATTGGATAGTTTGAAGCTGGAGAGGTGGCTTTAATGGGACCGGATCTGGTTATGGATGATCTTGAGAAGGTGAGGATGATTAGGGAAAGGTCGAAAATAGCCCAAAGTCATCAAAAATCCTATTTCGATGTAAGAAGAGGAGACCTTCAATTCAAAATGGGTAATTGGCTTTATTTGAAAGTTTCTCCAAGGAAAGGTGTGGTCAATTTTAGTAAAAAGGAGAAGCTGAGTCCAAGATATTTTGGTCCTTATGAGGTCTTGAAGAGGGTTGGCAAGGTAGCTTAAGAATTGAAGTTGCCTAGTAAAATGAATTTGGTTCATCCGGTATTCTATGCCTCTATGTTGAGAAAATATGTTGGTGATCCTAATGCTACTGTGCCTCTTGATGTTTTGGGTGTTGTTGAGGATAACTTGACTTATGAGGAGGTTTTGGTAAGTGAAGATATTGAGGAACAAGGAGGTGGCATCCATTAAGGTCCTTTGGAGGAACCAACAAATCGAAAGTGCTACTTGGGAGGCCAAAGCGGACATGCAAAAGAGGTATCCTTATATTCTCCATTCCACTCAATCATAAGGTACTAATTCTAAGTCCCCTGTATGATTTCAAGTCTTATATTTCAGCCCCTATGTCATTCATATGCATTCATATTTAAGTTGGCAAGTTGTGATGATTTTACACGTATGTTGAGATTTTGAAAATAGTATTTTAAATGTAATATTGCATTTTAATTGGGGCTGGTTTTGTATGATCATTCTTGTCTTGTACGTCTCTTTTACACTTATGTTGAATGTCTTTTTTATTCTTATTGGGGGCTGATTTGTTTATGACCACTCTTTTCTTGTACGTCTCTTTTACATATGGAGACGAATGCTCCCAAGGGGGAGGTAACAAAATGACCCCAAAAAGTGCCTGAAAATATGCCTCGGAATGACCAAAATTTTAAATCCCATATATCTCAAAATCCATTTGCTATTTTGAGAATCCGACTTCATATTCTTGTTCAGGGGGTTAAAATTAGGGTGGAAAGGGTCTAACCCCGATGTAAGAG
>DF366863.1:47459-60238 GCA_000787875.1 Solanum virginianum
GAAACTGAAATCAGATTTTTTTTCTAACAGCAAGTGCATATAATGAGTCTTTTAAAATTAAAACTCTACCACTACCAACTAAAATACTAAGATTTGTTAATGTTATAGTTGGAGCTGCTAAGCTATCTGCTTGAAAAATATTAACTTCACCTCTAATCAACTTGCAAGTTTCTTGAAACCTTGCAAAGTAGTGCATATGTGATAAGTGACTCCTGAGTCTACACATCATGAAGTGGTAGAAAAAGTCTTTAAACGTATTTCAATGATAAGTGAAAGTGAGTTACCTAAGTTGTTTATCCTCTTGGCTAAGAGAACTGGACATTATGTCTTCCAATGACCTAACATCTTACAATGAAAACACTTGCCCTTAGGATTTTTGACTCCTCCAATTGAAGGTGCAACTTTATTAGCTTTGTGAGTTTTTTTCTTCTTTTGTCCACCTTTTGGTTTAGAAGTAGAATCTTCCTCAACATATAGTGCCATAGATGGTGCTTATTTTCTGATAATCTTCTCTACTGTCTACAACTCATTCAGCAATTACGCCAAAGATAAACTTATCTTATTCATATTATAGTTGAGGAGAAATTGTTGAAATTATCTGGCAAAAATTGCACTATCATCTAAACTTGACATTCATTCAATTATATCCCCTTAGACCTCAAGTCATTCAGAAGACTTATCATCTTCTGAACATGGTCCCTAACAGAGTACCTTCATCCATCTTAGTGTTCATGAGATCTCTCATGGCAGTCTACTTAGATGACCAATTCTGGTACCCAAATATTTGTTTGAGATTCTCCATAATCTCAAAAGTAGACAACATAGCTTGATGTTGATGTTGTAGTTTATTTCACATTGAAGCCATAATATAACACTGCGCTATCTTATTAGTTTTTTGTCATTTTTCATAACTGAGTTTATCCTCATCACTAGACTGTTCATTAGGTTTTAATTGATACTCTTCAACAACAACAATAACATACTCAGTAAAACCCCATAAGTGGCATCTAGGGAAGGGTAAAATGTATACAGACCTTACCACTACCTGATAGAGATAGAGAGGTTGTTTCCAAAAGAAACCCTCATCTTAAAATTAAGCCTCATAAGCAGAAGATACTTGATATGGAAAAAAAGGGAAAATAAAAGAAGAAAAAGAAAATGACTAATAATGAAAAGCAAATGATAGTATGTAAATATAATAAAAGTAATAAATATAAGACGGATAATGACAACACATGATATAAAGACATGACTATTCCTACTAGTCATTATCAACTACCCCTACTAGCCTATTAGTCTTCTATCCTAATATACGACCTCCATTATGTTCTATCTAAGGTCATATCCTTAATGAGATAAAGTTTCTCCATATCTTGTCTGATCACCCTCCCCCAATAATTCTTCAGCTACCTCTATCCCTCCTTGTAACCCCTAAATCTAAGCTCTCACACCTCTTAATAGGAGCATCAGTACTTCTTCTTTGCACATGTCCAAACTATCTCAATCTCGGTTCCCTCATCTTGTCAGCCATAGAGGCCACCTTTAAATTTCCCTAAATTGTCTCATTCCTAATTTTATCACTCCTATTATGTCCACATATTTATCTCAATATTATCATCTCTGCGACTTGCATCTTCTGAACATATGAGTTTTTAATTGGCTAGCACTTCATCTCATATAGCAGAGATGGTCTGACCACCATGTTGCAAAACTTACCTTTAAGTTCAGGTGGCATCATTTTATCATACAATACCCCAGAGGTAAGCTTCCATCTCATCCATGCTGCCCCAATATGATGTATAAAATCATTATCAATATCGTCACTACTCTAGATGATGGATCCAAGACACTTAAAGTTTATCTCTTTGGAATACGATGAGTGGCTATTTCATCTCTTGCAATACTGAATTTTCACTCCAAGTATTCTATTTTGGTTCTACTAGTTTGAACTCTTTAGATTCCAAAGTATATCTCCAAACCTTTAATTTATCATTAACTCTTCATAGAGTTCATATATTTACTCTTCAATAGTTAACACAATGTAAAGATTTCTCCTTTAGTCAATATAAATAAGAATCTCAAGTTTATTTTGACTCAAAATGGTGACAAGGGAGTTAAAAGGAGACATGTTGAATCTGAAATTAAGAAAAGTTACAATAGATTAATTATACAGTCATATAAAAATTGGATGATTAATTTCAAATTCATCACATAGATATACATTTATGTATCTTGAATAGCCAATCGTTGTGATTGGAGAACTACTCATACAATATAAATATATAATGACTAACTATTCACTCGACGAAGTTATACATATCTAACTCAGTTGGAGAGTTTACTTTTAGTTTAAGTCAAGTGAAAATCACAAATCCTAGTTACATTGATCCAATCATATATTATTCAATTTAGAAAAGTTAATAAAAATTATCAAGCTAGCAACTAATTACGTAATGACTTATATTAAATTCATCCGTTAGGAGAAAGGTCTAAGCCAGCACATAAACTTAATAGTTCATTACTATTTAATCTTTCATAACTATAGAGAAGCCTTATTACCATCATTTTTTTCAAAATTTATATGAAAATTTTCACAAAGGAAAATGTTTCTGGTTCATACAATATAGCTTCCATGCATATACTTTATACATGTATACATTCAAGTTCATCAATAGTCAAAAAATGTTTTGCATCCACTATTTAAAGGATTAGTAATCCACTTTTCATATAAAACAATTGGAAAAGAAAAGGTGTTAGGAGCTCGCTAGATGTCCCAATTATTTTGATGATGACAAACGAAGCCAGGTTTAGGATGCAGTACCAGGATGAAGGTCTTGATGAAAGAAGTGGAATTCAACTAGGAGAAGGAGTACTAAATAAGGAAGAAGAATCAAAACAGGACTCTACAAGGAAAAGTTGTACGTGTCATATGTACGAAGGAGTCTTGGAAAAGGACTCTTCTAGGGTCAAGTATAAAAGGCATCAACAACCGTAGAAGAGATAAACTTTTGCAAATCTGAAATAACAATCTTGAGAACAAAAGCAATTGGCATGAGAGCATTTAAGCAAGATCTAGAGTCAACTTTTCTTGTTTGATCAATTGTTAGAAATCTTCTTAGAATTATTTTTGAGTGATAATTATTGTAAGAGATTGTATTTTGATAGAATCTATAATGATCCGGACCTAGGGTCTAGGAGTGACATGGCGAATGGAAACCCGAGAGTTCCGAAACAAGCTTTAATATATCTATATTCACATTATCAATTTGAAAGCATATAAAATATAGTAAGCACATAGTTCTAAGGGACATGAAAGTAGGACTCACGTTAAGGGGATGTCATAGGGATAGGGATTAACATGGATTCACATAACACATAGTACATAAGAACTAAGGGGCAGATAAGTATGACTCACTCTACAGGGACAAATCGAGACTTATGATTTTCCATATTTCCAAATCATAAAATGAATCCATATCATAATACTTGTAATCAAATCATAATAACCATATCAAATAGGTATCCATAATCATAATCTCTAAATATCAACATTTAATATATTCGTACAAAAGTCTACAAGATGTCCAACAATGTCTCTAGTCATAGACTAGGATGGGGCCAAGACATGTCCGGGGCTCACTCTCAAAGTAAATAGCACAAATGAAAGCAACATAAGGTAGATAGATAATGGTTTGTCCTTTGGAAGATAGGTGTCATGACCCGGACCTAGGGTCTAGGAGTGACATGGCGAATGGGAACCTAAGAGATTTCAAACAAGCCTCAAAGTATCCATATTCACATCATCAGTTCAGAAGCATATGCAAATAGTAAAAATATAGTTCTAAGGGATGGGAAAGTAGGACTCATGCTATGGGGATATCATAGGAAAGAGGTTTAGCATGGAATCACATAATGCAAAACACATAAAGACTAAAGGGTGGGTAAGTATGGCTCACTCTATGGGGATAATTCGAGACTTAGTATCTTTTGGCACACAACATAGAATCATTTTATATCGACATAATTCATGAGTAGTCATAAGCAAGATTACAAATACAACACTTAGCATTATAACGTAAAGAGTGTACAAGATGTCCAACATTGCCTCTAACATAAGATAGGTCGGGGGCCAAGACATACCCTTGGCTCACCCTCAAGTAAATAAAAGCACCATAAGTAGAAGAATGGTGGATCTTCCTTGCAAGATGGGACTCACCACAACTAGCAAAGCTTGATATCCAAACTAAACGTCGTACGGTGGATGGTCGTAGGCCTCGGTCCCTACATGGTGAGATCATGTAGGTAAAAATATGTGTTAGTACATTTGAATGTACTAAGTATACAGGCTGCAATGCATATTACTTACCAAAACCTACATATAATGTTAGATGACAAAGGCACATAATATAAAAAGTGATATACAGCAAGGAATGTAATATAACAAGATGATATGAAACTTATGATGCATGCAATGTAAATGATGCTCATATATAATGGGGATGTGACCTCAACCAACATGAGTAAGACCAAGGGAGCTACTACTTGGAATCATGATGAAATTCCCTTATCAGTAAAAAGATGGTCTACTTGCCAAAGGTAAACTATACTTCACCTTACGGGAACATCACCCATTTCATATGAAGCAACTCTCCTTACCGGAATATCACCCATTTCATATAGGATTTTCACATATAGCATATCATGTCACATTATACTTCACCTTACAGAAACATCACCAATTTCATATGAAGCAACCTTTCTTACAAGAACATCACCCATTTTGGATAGGATTCACATAACCTATGCCAAGCACATAGTTCAAGAAAAGAGAGGGAGTCCTCAATCCATTGGTGCTAAGTTTTCATCCCACAAGAATACATATACGTATATATATACATGCTTTCAAAAGAGGTAATGGTCATTTCCATTTTTTTCAATGCATATTTAGGCTCAAAAGCCAAAACATAATACATAATCATAATACTCATGCATAGGAATAGATCATTCAAATATACAAGATGATCCAAGCACCCAAAATGCTCAAAGAGCCATAATCAATTGACATATATGTGATCACATTCTTGTGATACCCAATATCTTATTAAAATCATATCATAATATAAATTGGGCTTAATTCACTTCATAATTTCCATGAAATTCATTGTTCATGAATGCATATGCTATAGATGATATGAGAATGGCATGGGTAATTGAGATTCCATCTAAAATCAACAATATAATATGAGATTCAAGTGAAAACATAATTAAACCCACATTTAAAATCATAATATAAATCACACATGCACAAAACAAGCTTTTAAAGGACATGCATGTTCATAACTTTATAATTTCAATGTAAATCATCATAGTAGGGCTTAAAGTAATTTAAAATCATTAAATATGTACAACCCATTCATTACTTGAATTTAATAATTCAAAATAACAAAACCCCAAATCTAAAGTAAGCCTAAGTTCATGAAATTTCCTTGAAAAGATTTGGGTCTCCTTGGTTGGAAGGAACCAAGGATCAAAACCCACATACCTTGACCCAATGAGGAAGTTTCAAGAGAAATTTGAAGAAGAATTGTGTTTGCCTTGATCCCCAAGTTGGAATTCCACAAGAGTTCTTAAGAGGAGTTTGAGAAAGTTTAAAATGTGAGGAGTGAATTTTGAATGTTAGGAATAGGGTTTAGGTCATTAGGAAGTCTTAAAATAGCATAGAAAGTCCTAAAAGACCATTAGAATAAACCAAATTTACAAAAACACCATTAATGAAATGAGTAGAAAAATTACTATCACCACTTCAAGAAAGGGTTCACAAGTCGTGTGGCACTACACGGTTTGTGTAGTAGCCCGTGAACCCATACTTAAACAAACTTTTATCTTAACAGATGTTCGAAACCATAACCCAACACTTAGCAAATTTTAAGAAAAAGTCACCCACATGGAAGGGTAACACGGTACATGTAAAGCTACACGGGTCGTGTAGGTGCCCGTAGCCCCACACTTGGAAAAATTTTCACAACAAGTTATGAGACGGTGATTCTATATTTAGAAAACTTTTCATTCTAAAAGTTATACGGTTGGCCATACAACGCGTGAACCTTCACACAGGTGACCACACTTGAATCAAAAATTGGCATTCCATGCTCAAGGCCATTCACACGACCCTTCACACAGTCCGTGGGAACCAAGTGTGATATGCCTTAGCTCGAAACCCATGCCAAGGCCATGCACTTAAAATTAAGGCCAAGCATCACACCACTAACCATGTAGTCTCCCTTGAGGTGACACTTAGTCCAAATTTTACAAAAAAAGTCATTTTTCAAGCTCCGATGAAGTCGTACAATGTTTGGGTCCTTACATCATCTCCCCCTTAGGAACATTCATCCCGAACTTTGCGAGAACAAGGCTTGAAAGGCTTGACTTAGAACATAAAACTTCCAAACACAAGATCCAATGCATAGTTCATCATTTGAAAATCATAACGTTAATAATGCTCATGCCAAAACATATTTAAATCATTCAAAACATAATACAAATTATCTTAATGCACATGTAAATATTTCATGCCATGAGAGTCAAGAATGAAAGGATTAGGACCACTTAGAGAAGGAAGAACCTAATACCTTAGGTTTGAGTAGATTAGAAAAGATAGGGGTATCGCTTCAACATGTCCAACTTCGCCTCCTATGTAGCATATGTTGATTTCTCCAAAGCACTTTAACTAAAGCCACATCCTTATTACGAAGCCACTTTACTTGTCTATCCAAAATTTCTACCGGAACTTCCTCATAGGACAAGTTCTCCTCACCCTCAACACCTTCTAAGGACATAATGGTGCTAGGATCATCAACTAATTTTCTCAATATGGACACATGGAAGACCGGGTGAATAGAGCTCAAATTCGGAGGTAACTCCAACCTATAAGCTATATTCCCAATTCGCTCCACAGTTTCATAAGGGCCTACATACCAGGGATTTAGCTTACCCTTGTTACCAAAAATGCATCATACCTTTCATAGGTGAAACCTTCATATCCACCCAATCCCCAACATGAAACTCACAATCCCTCTTCCTAACATCCGATAGGACTTTTGACGACTTTGGACCATCTTCAACCTCTCCCTAATCAACTTCACCTTCTCCATAGCTTCCAACACCAAATCCAAGCCAATAAAGGCTATCTCTCCCAACTCAAACCACTTTACCGGAGACCTACATCTCCTACCATACAAGGCCTCAAACGGTGCCATACCAATACTAGCATGAAAACCATTATTATAAACAAACTCAATGAATGAAAGGTGCTCATCCTAATTTCCTTTGAAATCCAACACACAAACCCTCAACATATCCTCTAAGGTTTGAATTGTCCTCTCGGCTTGCCTATCGATTTGAGGATGAAAGGTTGTGCTCAACTTAACCTTGGTACTAAGCCCTCTTTAAAACGGCCTCTAAAAATGAGAAGTAAAATTGGGTACCATGATCTGATATGATAGACCTACGTACACCATACAACCTTACCAACTCTTGGATGTATAATCTTTAGCACTAAAAGTAGTCTTGACCAGCTAGAAGTGAGTTGACTTAGTCATCTAGTCAACGATAAACCAAATGGAGTCAAATTTCCTTCAGGTCCGAGGCAACCCAACCACAAAGTTCATGTTCACATCTTCCCACTTTCAAGTGGGAATCTCAATGTATTAAGCTAACTAACTGGGCTTTTGGTGCTCTACTTTCACTTGTTGACAGTTAGGGCAGTCGGGCACAAATTTGGCTATATCCTTCATCATACTGTGCAACCAATACACCTCTCTCAGATCTCGATACATATTAGTAGACCCTATGTGAATCAAATAATGAGAGTTATGGGCTTTACTCATGATTACCCTCTTAAGATCATCCACATCCGGAACATAAGTACACCATCTCCCCCTTGGGAGAAAACCTCAATTTTCTTTTCAGCAACCACTTTCTTCAATTCAACCAATGATGGATCTAGTCTTGCTTAGCTTTTACATCAACCACCACTGAAGATTCGGCCCCATTTTGAATATGAATACCACCATCATTAGAGTCGGCCAATCTAACACCCAATCTAGCCAAACGGTGAACATCTCTTGCCAACTCCTTCCTTTCCTCCTTAACATGAACCACACTTCCCATAGATAGCCTACCACTACTAAACACTACCTGAAAAGTGACGGGCAAAAGCGACGGATGCGTCACTTTTTTCATCAAAATTGATGGGAAAGCGACACAGTCCAATTCGTCATTTTTTTTGGTCAACATTTTTTGAAAAGCGACGGACTGCATCGCTTTACATTTTTCGTCGCTTTTTGAATAATCTTTTTAAAAAAGAAAAGTGACGAACATAGTGTCACTATTCGTCACATATTTAAAAAATTATTTTTAAAAAAATTAAAGGAGCAACGAATTTGGGGTCCCTGTCAGTCGCAAGTTTAAAAAATTATTTTTAAAAAAATATAATAAAGCGACAGACTTGGGGTCCCTATCCATTGCAAGAGGTAGAAATAAATTATAAATAAATTGTAAAAAGCGACGGACTTATGGGTCCTGTCCGTCACTTTCCTAGAAAAGTTTTTAAAAAAAATTCAAAAAAGCGACAGACATAGGGACGCAGTCTGTCACTTTCCCGAAATTTCTTTTAAAAAATCTAGAAAAACGAAAGACATAGGGATGCAATCCGTTGCTTTTCTGAAAAAAATTTTAAAAAAAATAATAGAAAAGCGATGGACTTAGGGACGCAATCCGTCACTTTTTTTGCATTTGCTTTATAGCAGAAACCTGTAGTTTCTGCTGCCCACCTGCAATTTACAAAATCATTCACTTTTAATCAAAATAAGCAACCCAATAGCAGCAAGAACAAGTTCAACAACAAAATACATAACACCAATCAAAATCAAACATTAAAAACGAATAAAATCCAATAATTATAATGTTTTAAACCAACATAAAGTTCATCAAATTGTTCAAAATATAACTAAAGTGTCCAAACATAACTAAATTGTCCAAAACATAACTAAAAGGAACCTAGGGACCATTCTCAACAAACTCATCATCTTTACTATCATATTCGGGACTGGAAGGATGTGGTACAGGCCTACAGGTGAGGTTGAGCACTTATTCTTTGATTTGTACCACTTCTTTTTATTGCTCAACCCTCCTTTTCTTAGAAGCTGTGAATGCATTTGAAAGTTTTTGTATTTTCAGAGACATTGCAGCCAACTGAACCTGCTTAAGGGTCTCGGCCTGTCTCAATGATCCAATGCCTTCTAAACCTGATTGAATTAGTCGTATATCATTCCTAGAGCCCATCCCATATATCCGTCCTTTTTAGCTTCCGCCAACCACTTTCTCTGTCCAAATTTGTAGGGATAGCTCAAGCATAAGTTCGACATCATCTCCAATCTCACGAACGTATCGTTCGTACTCTTTCTACCTATTACAAAAATAATTCAAAGTTAGAATATATATAAAAGTGTTAAGAAGCTTACGTAAGCTTGTTCGGCCCTCAGCTCGACCTACACGTCTGGGTCTGACTCATTATCCCTCTTTCGAATATGATTTATCTTAAAAACCTCATACTGAAATGGAACCCGTCCCATTTCTTAATTTAATAATATAATTAATGAAATAATAGTCAATCAAAAAAGTATTTAAGATTACGAATTTAAACTTTAAATTTAAAAATCTTACCATCTCCCGAGAAATAGTCCCACCACTCTTTGCACTTCTGGTGTGCAATGAGCCAACCTTCAAAATTGCTCTAGCCTTTTTTGCTTGGTCAGACAAGGCTTTGAATTCCTCGGTATCCCAATACCAACACAACTCCTTATATACGTGTGGCTGCAACCAACCTTTGGCATTCCATCATCTCGCGCTTTCTTGAGCCAGCTAGATAGTCTGGAGCTTGTTTTCCTCTCAAATGTCATCCCAATGACAATATTATACTTTTCATCCCAAGTACACATAATCTGGACAAATAAGAAGAAAAGTGTTACATAATTAGTTAGATAAAGTATATTATAAGTAACACACTCACATCATTTAGATTCTCGTCCACTCATAATCTGGACAAATAAGAAGAAAAGTGTTACATAATTAGTTAGATAAAGTATATTATAAGTAACACACTTAATTTAAAATAAATATGTAAACTAATTATATACCTTAAACTCAATATACATGGCCTGACGAATTTTGTGTGGAATCTCTCCCCAGAAGTGATAGGGCTCATTAAACAACCTTCTAAGACACTCCTGTAAGGCCTTGGCAGCATGCTTCGATGGATGCCACCAGCAAGAAAAATAATAAATATATTAGTTCATGAATATTTAGTAATGTAGCAAAAAATAAATAATTAGAAGAACAAACTTACGAGGCTCCATCTGGCACTATCAGAACTCTCTCAAGCCTGTTCGTTGGTCAGGAGCTAACCCTATGACATCTGGTGCTGCCTCGGGAGTAGTAGCAAATGTTGGTGAAGCTGATGCTGAAGGATGCACATTATGCTGAGTCAATGGAGGAGTGACAGCCTCTTCACTAGAATCTCTAAGTCTAAGGGGTGATAGATGAGGATATTGAGATGAGGGACACTAAATACTCAGAGATGGAGTACCCAAAGATGATAATCTGTGAGGTTATGGAACAGTAACTGTGGGTAGTGGCATGGCCTAGTCATATGAAGTAAACCTGGGTTGAAATGAGGAAGAAGTGTTGCGTGATCTCCGAAACTGGCTATGGTAAGTCAGAGGATCCATAGTCCCAAATGGAACAACCTCAATGGTAGGAAAAGTAGCTATATGCCTAGGGAGACCGAAGGCAAAGGAAATATGTCCTAGAATATCCTCAGGATCAATACGTGACCTAGTTTTTTTCTTCTTGCCCAAACTAGAACTGTTTGCCCCAAGATTATCTGGAGGTCGATAACCATCACCACCAGATGACATCTGTATGTAAAGTAATAATTGAATATATATAAAAATATTTAAATAAATTTAATGTTAGCATAATAAATAACGTACATGCTAGTTATAATTTATTACTCTATTCATCCTTGCTTCTTTCAATTTCATGATCCACCAATTCTTCCTCTTCAATTGTTTCATATTCATTGTCCTCCAGTTCCTCCTCCTCAAAGGATTTATATTCCTCGTTTGCTTGTTCCTCAATATTTGGTATTACAAGCTCATCATCAAAAACCTCTTCTAGTATTTGTTGAGGATGTTCTAGTATGGTTTCCAACTTTACATCAACTTGTTGTTGAACAAGTGCGATATCATTTTGGCATGCCACATCTAACACATTCTCAATTTCTATTCTTCCCACAGGCTTTGTCTTAATAATAACCCACCAATTAGCCTTGTCTCTACGCAATGGATATGAAACATAATAGACTTGCTTAGCATTTTGGGCAATGATAAGAGGATCATAACTTGCGTATTATCTAGTGTGTTTAATTTCAATAATGTTATGTTGTTGGTCAGCCCTTGTGCGTCTTTATGATGGATCCAACCAGTTACACTAAAACAATATGATCTTTTTCTTAAGCCAACCTAAATATCTTAGTTCAACAATCTCTTGAATGACACCAAAATATTCAATAGTATGGCCATTACCATCTACATCACCTTGAACATACACACCACCGTTATTGGTTTTCTTATGCATAGAAACTTCCTCAATTTGAAACTAAAAACCATTGACATAGTAATTATGGAGTGTATCAACTTGAGAATCATTCCTGAGTGTGATCTCTCTCACAAATAGTGAATGTTCGACGTTTGAGTATTCATCATAAACCTAGACATTATATTAAAGATAATACAATTAGGTATAAAGTGAATAAGTTATACTTATCGATTTAATATATTTAAATTTTCACATTTACATAACTCTTTAACCATGTTGATAATCTTCAATATATAGCTTTGTTGACCCATGGGGTTTACAAACAAGCTGTTATTGACAAATACATTTTTTTTGTGAGTTAGTTCTCAATTTTAACTTTATAATTTAAAGTTAACATAATTTAACACTTACTCAACATATGGCTGAATTGTGGGACAATTAAGTAAAATATGGATCGTAACTTATTGGTATTCCATAAGAGTGAGGCCTCGACTTTCACATCATTTAGATTCTCGTCCACTTTGATTAAAAATCTAAATAGGTGGAAACATAGGATTACCATCACCCTCATCAGATCGAGTTAGTCTATTACTCCTACAAGGGACTTCATCCCCAAAATAAAAGGAGTAGAAATCACCAGTTTCTCTGCCAAGATGAACTTGCACAATTGATCCTTTAATCTGTCCCCTTTGCCTAACTGATTGTTTGTAAGTTCCAATTTTTCTATATATATGTATGTAAGAATGTAAATATATTAACGAATGATTAGATTATACAAAGATTTAATTACTTATACAAGAATAATCATTATCTTTCAAATAGATACATCCACCGTGTATGAATAGGACCACCAAGACGAGCTTCTTTCACAAGATGGATTGGAAGATGCTCCATCACATCGAAGAAACCACATGGAAAACCTTTCTCTAGTTTTGTAATAATAACAGAAATATTGTCCTCCATCCTATTTAAATTAATGTCCAATAACTGACCAGAACATAAATATTTTAAAAAAAGACTTATCTCTGTAATAGGCTTCCATATCCTTTCAGGTAAATGACGAAAAGTGAATAGGAATCAAAGTTTCCATGAATATATGACAGTCATGACTTTTCATACCT
>DF366862.1:10242-21424 GCA_000787875.1 Solanum virginianum
TTCCACCTATACGAGTCATAGTATGTCTTACGACTCATAGGTTGGGCTCGTAGGGATGACCTTCACTTGGCAAATTGCTCGAGGGGAAAGAACCAATTAAGAAAGGCCACCTTGCACTCTTCCCATACAATCACATTATTGACTACCTTCTCCTCCCTCCATTGATTGTATCATATTTGTGCTACCCCTTTGAGTTGGTAGGCTGCCAACTCTACCTTATCTTCCGATCTAACATTCATGATGGCCAGTACCTTATAAGTCTCATCAATAAACTCTTATGGGTCTTCATCCACCCTTGACCCATAGAACTCCAGCGGCTCATCCTCATGAAGTTTCTCACCCAATAAGTCGGTGTAAGAGCACGATGGGCTTAGGCCCCTTGATTGGCTTTGTCGGCCACAACTTGTGCAAGTAAAGTGAGAGCCTCTTGAAGCTCTCCATTAGCCGATTGTCCCTCGGGAGCGCGGGCTCTTCTTCTTCTTATGTTAGGCATGTTCAACTAGCATGGCAAAGAATAATTGTTAGGGGGGAAAAACTTACATCAACTCTATAGCATGACTTATAAAATGAAGAAGGGAAATATCTCCTAAAATGTCTCACAGCCTCCTACTCATAGTTATAGTGCAAAACACAACCATTAATAAGATTCTAATCGATGTGGTGTGTTGGACTCTGAGGATCTAACAACCTAGTGCTTTGATACCATCTTTGTCATGCCCCAGACCTAGGACCTAGATATGATCGGTGAATGGAGAACCCGACAGAACCCCAAACAAGCCTCATAGCATATCATTACATATTTTTGGTCGCGGAAGAAATTAAAATGATAATAAACGATAAGCATGAACAAGGGGGAATCGGACTAAGGGTGAACCTCCATGTCCTAAACATCAATAAACAAGAGAGTCAAGACTCATAGCATAGATAAATAACATGTCCAACAATACCTCTAAACATAGATACTTAGCAGGGGGCTAAGACAGGCAACTGGGCTCACCCTCATAGTTAAAGTATACATAAAAGAAAGATAGTTTTAATACATAGAAAGAGATCATATGTAACGTCCCAGGAATGGAGGACTCACCAACAAGCTTGAGTGAATCTGTACTAGCCACGTGGGTGGAGATGCTCAAGCGGGGCTGCAGTTCCTACATGGTGATATCATGTAGACATAGAGTATGTATTAGTAAGTTGGAATGTACTAAATATGTAGGATGTAATACAACAAGAGATACACAATACAATCAAAATGCATAATCATGAGCAATAGATAGCATAATAGAAATATGACATGCATGATCAATGCTTATAGTAAAACATGCTTGAAAATAACCATACTTACATAGCTTATTTAACTTAATAAAGTGACATGCTCAGATCATTAAAATACCTTATACTATAGGGTGAGGAGTATAGCACAGGTCATAACCCCTCCTAGTAGGTAATGGGTAATACATGAGGGTAAAGAGGTAACATAGTTCAGAACCCCTACATGTAAGCAAGAGATAATGAATAGCATATGAGGGTAGAAAGTAGCATAGCTTATAACCGCTATATGTGTGCATTTGAGGCTGAGGCATACCACATAGTTTATAACCCCTTTATGTGAGTATATTGTAGAATCTCAAATCATACATGAGGGTAAGGAGTAGATCATAGTTCATAACCCCTACGTGTGGGTATGAGTAAGTGAGTAGCACGTGAAGGTAAAGGTAGTATAAGTCATAACCCCTACATGGTTATATATTGCATAACCTCAAACTCTACATGATGGTAAGGAGTACAACATAGTTCATAACTCATACGTGTGGATATGAGTAAATGAGTAGCATTGATTCATACATCAGGGTAAGGTATTCAACATAGTTCATAACCCCTACATGTCAGAACTGGCCATGCACTAGAGGGTAAAACTTATCACATAGTTCATAACCCCTTCTAGTAGGCTACACAATTTACAAGAGCATAAACCTTAGCATAAAACCCCAATAGCTCATCAACAATTCCCAAGAACCTAACAATATTAGAGCCCAACAATTCATTTGCAACACCATAGGAGCTTTACATGATTTAAACACACATACATACATTCCTTTCATTATCATTTCATCATTATATAGTTGTTCAACTCATTAGACATGCATTGGATCATCAATTCCTCAAGAACTCTAAACCGAACTTTTTATCAAACACTTAGAGGGTATGTAGTGCTAGTGTAAAACCATGCGTTTTAAGAGTGTTATCATGCTAGAAAATTCAGTGTAAAACCATCAATAGCTACTTGGTAACACCCTCAAGATATATACATCAAAACCCTTTATCAAATCTCACATTAGATCTTAGATTCATAGCCAACAACATAGTAAAACAGTCACAATTTCATAAACTCCAACATAGTATGCAGTGATTTTCATAATAAATAAGACCCATTTGTAAATCAACTTTAAATTATGTAATTTTAGGTTAAAGGATGCTTAGGCATCATGCGTGAAAGGAACCCATGAAAAAAATCCACATACCTTAGCTTTGGAGATGAACTTGATGAAGATTGGAGATGGAGACTTGAGGCTTGATGAAGAACCTTAAGATCCAGATGAGGGTTTTGAGACTTAAATTTAGGAGGTAAAATATTGGCTATGTGTTTGAGTGAGTATTAGGGAATGTTTAGAATGATATGAGGGTGAAAATGGTTAATCAAAGGTGTATTCACATTTGGGGACACTTAGGCCCAAGACTTAAAAGCCTTGGACCGCAAGAAAAATGATGGCAAAATTTACACAGGTTCGCGTCTGGTCCATGACACAGACCTATCGCGGAGGCTAAATTTACACATGTTTGCAATGGAGGTGTGTCACGGTATCATCGCGGACAAACACTGGATAAGCAAAATTATGAAAATTGAAATTGCTAATTATTGCTCTTAAATCAGGTTTAGACCCATTCTCCACTCAAAAGGACCCCCTAATCAAGAATATGAAGTCAAATTTTTGAAATAACACATGAATTGTGAGATACATGGAGATTACAAATTTTGGGCACTTTTTGGGGTCATTACATTTAAGAGTCTATACTTAGAAAAATTTAACAAAGCGCCCAAAATGGTTGGTCTCACAGTTCGTACTAAGTACGAACCATGTACTCCTCCGTACCACTTCACTTAGAAGTTTCTTCACAATAAAGTTTTGAGATGGTGATCCATTACTTAGAAAAATTTTATTACAAAAGCATGCAGGAAGGTAAACAGGTCGTACCACCCTATATAGATTGTATACTTGGCCATCTCACTTCACTTGGTTCAATATTTGTGGAATTTCAAGATAAAGGCCACCACACGGCCTTCGACACAGTCTGTGAAGTCTCACAGGACTATGTGTGGTCCATGTGTGGCGTGCAATATTCTAACAGTCCATTTTAAAGCTTCAACGCCCCACACAAGACCAAGGGTCACTCCAAGGAGGCTTCACATGGTTTGAACAGCCTCACACGGATCGTGAGGGCTTCCATGGAGCATCACATTGCTCGAAAACTCTCTGGAACTAAATTTTCAAGCTCCAGTAAGGTCTTACAACATTCAGGTCCTTTCATCATCTCCCCCTTGGGAACATTCTTCCTCAAATATGCTAGAATAAGGTTGAAAATCATCAAGTCATTAAAAATAATATCAAAATGTATTCAAATTATTTAAAACATCATAAAAATTATTTTTGTGCACATGTATGCATGTCATGTCATGAGACCCAAGAGTGCAAGAATTAGGTATTGGAAAATCATATGCATAGTAGAAGCATATAAGGATCGTACTGCTTAAATGAATAATAGATAACACATATGTTTATGCTAGTTAAAACATATAATCATGCTAGAACACATAAACTTTATGAAAGTTTATTCGATAAATATCTCTTGAAGCATGACCATATACCCTCAAGTGAATCCACAGTTAGATGGTAGTTCTGCTGTCCTCTACAGTGATCCCAAGTTCACATCTGAACTCTCTCAATACTTGGGTGGGCAAACATTGAATAGAAAACCTAATTCTCTTTTTCATCCAAAATCCCCTTTTCTAGATTAAGAAAACCCCTATTTATAGAGGACCTTTCCAAATCCAAAAGGTTGAAGGAAACCTACTTTGCTTGAAAAATATGAAACTAGTGTCCTCCTTTAATTAGAAATAAGATTGTGAGTTCTAGTTAAATATAGGAACTGTGCGGACCACGGAAGTTATTGCTAAGGCTCCCTATTATGAAATAATTCAAATAATTAATTTGAAATTATTCTTACCATAATAAATTATAAATCATTCCACTAAAGATTCGTAATTGCACTCCTCTATTTATATTTCAAAATTCTCCATTAAACACTTATGTAATTCCCCATGTTAAGATTATACATACTAATCAATAAATTAAATTACTGACAAATTTAATTTAAAGATTAATTTCCTTTAAAGCACTGCTTAACTTATTTCACGTGTCATATTTATAAATCCACTTGCAAGGTTTGACAAGATAAAACTTATAAGCTTCTCAAAAGTCATATCATCAATCTCTATATCGAGACATAGATTTGATAACTAACTTATTATTTCACCAATATATATTATTATCATCCAATCTACTAGGCATATTGACTTATCTTCATAATCTCACTTTTTAATAAATCAAAACGATAAATAATATATACAAATCACAATAATTATATCAGGATTGAGAATATAAGTATATTTAACAGTTTAGAGAATATGTTTTTATTAATTGGTCTAAAACAACTATCTCTACTCGGTCCCATTTAATACATACAATATGCATTAGCATAAGAACTTAGAACTACACCGTTCTCATAATCAAGATAAATTATATATAATCGTGTGCTACAATCATATCGATGGTTTGTCCAATTTCCACCTTAAATTGTGCACGAAAAGCTTAAGAACCGATGATTTAATCTTCTGTGTATAAGCTAAAACTCTATACATTAAATCATCTACTATATAAGTAAATGGACACATAAATGATTGTATGATCTATTAAAACTTTTATTAAGATTGGATGAATAACTGTTCTATAATATATAGTATATCTAAACTCATGGTTAATAATATATATTCCATGGTTAATAGTATATATCCCAACAATCTCCCACTTAGACTTTTAACCATCACAATTATTATAATATACTATATCTAAATGCATTATTAATAGTATATACCCTAACAATCTCCCACTTAGATATTCAATCTTGGAAATTTTTAGAATATAATGTCTCAATCCATGATTAATAGTATATACCCTAACATTCTCCCACTTAGACTTTTAACTATGCATTTACAACTTTCATAGGTATTCCTTTTATTTTTTTAATCAAAAGGATCTTACCAGGTTGTTTTGTTATGCAACTCTGTCTAGTAGTGCTTAGTCGTAACTAATCAATTTTGTACAAGATCTCATGGGACCTTATCATGAAACTCTCCAAGAGTGTACTTCATTTCAGGAGTTCTATCATGAAACTGTCTCAAGAATATATAACAAATCAATCTTCATTATGATTCTCCCACTATGACTAAGTACTACTACTATAGTCATACTTCCATATTCGTAAGTCTTAATATTTGCCTCAAAAACTTTTGTTATTGAAATATTAACAACTTATTCATGTAGTGCTCTTTAATTTTCTCAAACATCACTCCCACTATTTGAGGTAGTAAATTATCTTATGTCAAGTAACGTTTCTCCCACTATTTAAATACAATGGAACATCAGTTCTGACATACCGATTAGATGTTCTTGAGCATCTGAAGTTGCAACTGACTCATTTATTATTTCTTGTTCAGTTCCTGTAAAAACTAGTTTACTTCTTGGAACATGGTTTACTTAATAGTCATTTTTTAGAAATCTAGCAGTTGTGTTAACAAGCCATTTTCTTTATGACAATAAGATAAACTTTCTGTTATTCTTTTTGACTATCCAGCTAACATACACTCATTAATAATTAATTCCAACTTATTTGTTTTCTTTTTCAGCATATATGCTAGACAATTCTTTATTTGAACATAACACAGACTAGACTTACATCAAATCCATACTAGTTCTATAGTTGTCAAAGTCACAAACATGCAAGGAATTAAATTTCGAATGTGACATATAGTTCTTAGGATATATTTCAAAAGAAGTAAAATAACTTCAAATAAGTCAATCATTCATCTTATCATCTCCATAAGAGTCTATGTTTCTTTCTTCTTTTACACCAATCTATTATAAAGTGTCTGGTGTAAATAATTAAAATGCAATTACTCTATCAAATAAGTGACTAATGAACTCTGGAAAGAGGTATACCCCACTATAATCAGATTGTAGGGACTTTATATATTTTTCATGACGCTATCTTTATTTTTGTCTTAAATATTTTGAGTTTATCAAAAAAAATTAGACTCACATAGCACCAAAAAATATATATTCATATCATGAGAAACCTTTTATGGATATTCTACAATACTAAAAATCACCTCTTGCCTGAATGTTCATCTGCCACACAAATTAAAATAGATTAATTCTAACTTATCACTACCTCCATTTTCTTTCTAAGAGGAAAGGTATCTAAGTCATTTTTCTTTCTAAACAAGACTCACACATTGATAGTGACTTCCCTTTCAATGAATCAATGTCCATCCTTTAATCAACATTGAAGTTCTATTCAGAAATAATAACTTTAGACACTAGTGAATAGATAAGTTATATTCATTTTGAAAGATGTTTTCTCTTGTAAGATAGATTAATATTATTCAATTCATAAGAGATAATACTAATAAAAAGTTCATGCACCATTGTACTATAATAGATAAAATATTTATCAAACTCAATAATAGAAAAGTTACAAGAAAATTTTGTTAAGCATTTATCTCTTATTCAGTTAGAAATTGAAAATCAATTCTTTCTAATATAAAGTACATGCATAATACATTCTTTAATATTAATATCTTATCTCTATAAAAAAAAATCTTGAGTAGTACAAGGGGCTTGTGAAGTCTTTTAAGAGTTTGAGATATAATAGATCATAATATATCGAATAATTCTGAATAATAAAATTCAGAGCTCATTTACACATATATATCCATGCATCTTGAATAGTCAATCATTGGGATTGGAGAACTATTCATATAATACACATGTACAATGATCGATTATTCACTTCATAAACTTATACAGAGCTGACTCAATTGGAGAGTCTACTATTAGCCTAAGTCAAGTGAAAATCACTCTAGTTCCATTGATCCAATCTTATATTACTCAGTTTAAGAGAGTTAATATAGATTATCAAAACTAGCGATTAAATACATAGTGACTTGTATCAAATTCATCCATTATGGAGGAAGGTCTATGTATCAATATAGATTATCAAAACTAGTGATTTAATACTTGGTGACTTGTATCAAATTCATCTCTTATGGAGGAAAGTCTAAGCCAGCACATGAAATTAACACTTCACTATTATTTAATCTGCTTATCATGGGAAGGATCCATATATATCAAATAATTCTGAATAATAAAATTCAGAGCTCATTTATACATATATATATATTCATGCATCTTGAATAGCCAATCATTGGGATTGGAGAACTATTCATGCAATACATATGTATAATGACCAATTATTCACTCCATAAACTTATATAGACCTGACTCAGTTGGAGAGTCTACTGTTAGCCTAAGTCAAGTGAAAATGACTCTAGTTCCATTGATCTAATCTTATATTACTCAATTTAGGAGATTTAATATAGATTATCAAAACTAGTGATTAAATGCATAGTGACTTGTATTAAATTCATCCTTATTTAGGAAGGTCTAAGCCATCACATGGAATTAATACTTCACTATTATTTAATCTTAATAATCATGGGAAGGATCCGTACCACCAAATATAACCAAAACTTATATAACGATATGAATAGAAAAGAAACATTTCTTATCAAGTCGTTTTTACTAACCTATCGAATTTCAGATCAATTAGAATCCATTTTTTTATTGGTACTAAAATTATGATCAATTTGGTTGAAAATATTGTTTGGTCAAAATAGAATTTAAATTTTCCATTCAATAATTCTTATCACATGTCATCATTTGTATAACAGATACACGGATCAAAAATAAAGAATAAAATTTTAAAACTATTTTCATTTTATGAGCACTATTTTTAAAAAAATAATGCATGTTTATGTATTCATTGAATATTGAAATTCAAAACACACCTCATAAGTGTTCATAAATCTTGAATGATAAATTTGCTGAAAAAATAACTACTTACGCAACATGCATATGTGGTGTTAGATATTCACTCCATAAATTTAGAACAAGGGCTAACTCATACGAAGAGTATACTAGTAATTTAAGTCAAGTGAATACATTATCCATAGACCCATTGATCCAATCATATATTATTCAGTTTAGGAGAGCTAATACAGATTATCAAAAATTAGAGATCAGATTAAATCTAGTGACTTGTATTAATTCCATCTGTTGTGGAGGAAGGTCTAATGCCAGCATATGAACTTAATACTTCACTAAAATTTAGTCGTGAGAGTTATAGAGAACAATCTCTATCACCACTATATCATAGTTGAATTATTTTTCATTAAATTTAATTTTCAAGACATATAAAACACATAAAATCATCATTTAAAATGATTTGAGGTTGCAAAATTAAATTGATCATTTCTTATGAACCTGTTTGCAGATCAATTAGAGTACAAAGTTAATATTTATCTCCAAATCTATGACCAAATTCAGATTCAGATGATCTAAGAAAAAAATATGAGATTGATATCCTTATCATATATCAATTCATGTTAAATAATCATATGTAATCATTACAATATCTAACATAAATAAAATCGATATAAGGGTTATTTTCATAGTAAATCATATTTTAATTTGAAAGAACAATATGAAAATCATCTTAACGATCTCAAAAATCATAATTGCATGGTAATGAGTATTTCAAGTTAGGCCATTTCCAATGAACTTATCAAATTTTAGGTCAATTGGAGTATATAAAAAAAATATATTTTCAAAGTTATGACAAAATTTATATTCGCATGATTTAAACATCTTTAAGAATTAAAAAAATATGATATACATTCTTATCACATGTCAATTTATGTTAAATCACCATCTGTAATCATGTTCTAGATTCAAGATAAATGTACCTAACATGAAGAATGGCCTTATCATATTCAAATCGAATTTTAATCTGACAAATGACCTAAAACCTATCTAAATGATTTTTGATGGAACCATCAAATTTCCAATCAATCTGAGATCATAAAGTTCATGACCACCTAAACTAAGAATAAATTTGAAAAATATTTGCTTTAGGCATATTAAGGATTAAAACCCTTAATATAAAATTTTATTCTCTTTTAATAATTATCTCATGAGCACAAGGTAATATTGTGTCTTTTCTTTTACTAAGACACACAACACTTTTTTATATCAAATTGTCCTCTCAATTGATACATCTGAGAATTCAAGATATTACATTTTCTCCTTCTGAGTGAAAACCTCTATATCTCTTCTCGTAAATTAATTGAGTATTACTAGTATCTAAGGTAAATTTCTTTGTGAGTGTACAAACCTTTACCAGTATATATTTATCTAAAGCAATTTATACATGATACCTTGAGAATGTTCCAAGGACTCAAATAAATAAATCACGCTAGTGAATCTTATTTATTAATCATAATTCTCAATTCATGTATTAGAATTTCACATACATAAAATATTAAGATTTTCTAATAATCTTAAATAAACAAACCACTTGAATAGAAGTCATTTATCAAATTATAAAACTCTTAATATGTTAAAATATGTCATGAGTCATGCTCAAATAATTATTGGACAAAAGAGAAACAGCAAAAAAAAAATTCAAAACCAAAATTGACTGAATAATGGTTGTCACCACCTCTGTGCTCTCTCTTATAATGAGTAGATCATATTTTAAGTAAATATACAAGTCACGACCCAAGCCTAGGACCTAAACATGACACGGCGAATGGAGAACCCGAGGGTACCCCAAACAAGCCTCTTAACTTGTCTTTATATATCCTTGGTCGTAGAGGCATACAAAAACATATAGATTGAGAATAGGGACAATGGGACTAACGGAAAGCTTGCATAAACACCATAATCAAGAGTCAAGATTCAAAGCTCATAAAACCAGGCCACCCTCATAGTCAAATAGAACATAAGATAGTGTTTCAATACATAGATAAGAGGAAAACATAAACCAAAGTACCCCGAAATGGAGGACTCACCAACAAGCTTGGAATAGCACCGTCTAGCCACGGGGAGGAAGATGATCAACTTGGGCACCAGTTCCTACATGGTGATATCATGTAGGCAAGAGTATGTGTTAGTATGTTTGAATGTACTAAGTATGTGGGATGGAATACAACAAGATACAAGCTTCAAAATCAACATGCATAATAATAGGCAATATATATGATAGAGTAATATGTCATGTATGATCAATGCATAAGTAAAACATGCTTAGGTAATCCATGCTCATATACAATATCATATGTGAAGATGAGACCAAGCTAGCTTTACAAGGTACGAACCCTTTGGTAGGTTGGTGATGTTGTCACCCCATCAGCTAGGTGAAGATGAGTATTAACCCTCATTCTAGGTTGGTGATGTTGCCACCCCATCACCTAGGAGGAGATGAGTATTAACCTTCATTCTAGGTTGGTGATGTTGCCACCCCATCACCTAGGAGGAGATGAGTATTAACCTTCATTCTAGGTTGGTGATGTTGACCACCTCATCACCTAGGTGGAGATAAGTATTAACCCTCATTATAAAATCGTGATGTTGCCACCCCATGACCTAGGTGGAGATGAATATTAACCCTCATTCTAGGTTAGTGATGTTTCCACCCTATCACCTAGGTGGAGATGAGTATTACCCCTCATTCTAGGTTGGTGATGTTGTCACCCCATCACCTAGGTGGAGATGAGTATTAACCCTCATTCTAGGTTACCTGGCTCTTGTCCCCTGGATCGGGCATGGCCTATACAACACTTTGTATAGGATTCATCATAATCTCTAATGCAATACCTCAGATAGAAATAATCATGTACATAAGCTCATTTAATCATCATAATATCATTCATATCATATCTCATGCT
>DF366861.1:6534-21424 GCA_000787875.1 Solanum virginianum
TTTGAGCATACTCGTAACCACATCTGGGGAGTTCTCCTGTTCCTATCTAATGCCCATGGCATACAAGCAGTTTGTGCCCCCGCTCGTCCCTGTTGTAGTACCTCTGTGAGGTGGCTTTAGCTGCGGTGCTGAAGAGACTATCTGTGATCTGTTATCTCTTATATTCTACTTCCCCATAGGACAATACTTCAAAAAATGGCCCATCTAACCACATTTGAAACAACCTTTTGTGCCCACAAAGCACTCTCTGGGATGAGACCTATCACACTTACCACAAGTAAGATAATGGTTCGCTCCTTGAGCTATACTACCCTGTGATTGGCTGTCCAGGAACCTGCGGGGCTATGAACTCTGCTCATTTCTAACTCTCGTTGCAGGCACTAGCAGATGAAGGTGCCGGTCCAACTGTCTTAGGCTGAAAAGTTGAGTGACCTCTGCGTCCAATCCCTCTCTTGCCTATCTCCTGGCTTGATATCTTGGCCTCTTGCTCCTAAAATCCTCCCTATCCTGCATCTTCTCCTCCTCTACCTGCTGAACACATATCATCAACCAGGCTATATCTATATCCCCAATCAATATCACATTTCTACCCTCTCTCTTAGTCATTCGAGAGATCCCGGACACGAAGAGATCTATCCTAGTGTGCAAGTCTGCCACCATGGCCGGAGCGTAACAGAACAGCTGAGTAAAATTGAGGTTGTACTCCCATACACTCATGTTCTCCTACTTCAGGTTTAGAAACTCTCTTACCTTAGCCTACCTTAGCTCCCTGGGAAAGTACTGTCCCAAAAAGGCCTTCTCAAACACCGCCTAACTAACAGCTGGTGCCTTATTTGCCTTGCTCCCTTTCTACTAATCAAACCAGATTTTAGCAACCCTCTTAAGCTGGTAGGAAGCCAGCTCAATCTGCTCAACATCACCTATACGCATCACCTAAAACACCTTCTGAAGCTCCTCCATGAAGTTTTCAGGATCCTCCTTCATATTAGACCCCGTGAACTATGGTGGGTTCATCCTTAGAAACTTCCTAACTCTGGCGGTATCCGCCCCATCATTCCTGTCATCTCCTTAGCGACCTCCTTGAGTAGTGACTGCCTGATCCAAAGTGTGTATGGCCTGGCAAAGCACATCATTGGAGATGTCGGCTTGCTGTGACTGCTCCACAGGCACAGCTGGACCTCTAGATTCCTCAAGAATTCAGCCAGGATGGTTTGCGTTTCTCCTGGTTGGGCGCCCTCTACCCCTTACTGGTACATTAGCTTTGTGAGGAGGTATGATATGAAAAATACAGTGTGAATGCACGAGTTATAAAGGACTTTATAGAGATACTCTAAAGCATGAGGCAAAGAACAATAAGTAATGATGACACTTCCTAATGTCCCATAGCCTCTCTATTATAGATGTGGCGCACTTCACACCCATAATACGGACTCTACTAGACACGGTTCCATAGACTCCTTAGGACTCTTGAACTCTGTACTCTGATACCAAGTTTGTCATGCTCCAAGCCTACACCCTGGACATGGCCGGCACTTAGAAACCATTGCTGGTCCCAAGCGAACCATTTGGTCTGGCTACTTACTCAGCAGAAAACTCAAACAATAGTAGAAAGCTATAGAAATGATAAGATAATTCATAAACTGTCTGCATAAGCTAAATGAACCTCTACTGAGACAGGCCCCAAGTAGCCAAAACTAAAAATAAATATTGAAAAGTAACAAAAACAACTCAAAAGCCTCAGACCGATAAGAGGCCTCACCAAAGATTGGAAGCTGTCAGGTTCTTGACGGAGCGACTGCTTTCCTCTATCACCTGCGTTTGCATCATAAAATGATGCAGGTCCTAAAGACATAAGTACATGTTATGTACGGTATGTAAGATAGCCAAAATATTCAATCAAGATATCATAATACTTCTCAAAAGACATAAACATAATTCATAAGGTAATAGTGATAACCATAAAGACTTGTATGCTGAAAATAATAATGTTGAAATCTGGTAAGTAAAACATAGTTCTTAGCTTAGGGAGTTTCTCTAACTGACAACCACCACTATGAGCTCCGTGGTGATACAACATCTTGTCCATACTACCAGAGTCATCCTGTAATTTTCCAGGTAGGAAACGAAGAACTAGGGGAGTGGATCTATCCCAAAATTGGGCCGTCTCAGTGGCTAATAAGGAAGGTACCGTAGTACAATCATATCTTATGCTGGCTACATAGTTTATGAGTTCGAGTAATTTATTCTACTCTCACCTATATCAGTGCTGAATACTACTCCCAAAATACTTTTATATAGCTCATACTTAAAGAATTATAAATTCTTAAAATCTGATTTTCTTGGGGACTTAGCCCAGCTTACTGCGTAGCTTTCTCAACTAAATTCTTTTACTTGATTGACATCTTACATCTTCTCAAATATTCTTTAACATATAATTTACTCAGCTAGAATGCAAGAATGATTCAAGAAAAAGAATTCTTTAACTTGTCTTAAACTATAAGCTTTATGGGTGTTCATGAAGCTCATATGAATTCACAAGAAATCATTTATAACTTTAAATCTTGGAGTTACTACTTTAAATAACAATTAAAGAATCAAGAATCATCATTATTAATCAAGAATCAATGCATCCGTAAGGAAATTTACTAAACTTTGCAGGATTTTCACTAAAATAATCTCAACCAAGACTTGAGACTTCTGGGATGGAAACTAGGTTATACTTTCTAAAATATTTTAAAAATAATACTTTTAGAGTGGCCTTACATATCTTGGAATGGCTCCTTGTTCTCCTGCTTCAGGTTCAGAATATACTTTCCAAAATATACTAAAAATAATAATTTAAGAGTGACCTTACATACCTTGGAATGACTTCTTAGAAGATTGAAGGGATTATCTTGAATGCCCTAATTGTTCTTGATCTTATGCTTGAAGTTCTGGAAAGGGTTTTCTTGTTTTTAACGTATGGATGTGAAGAAAAATAACTGACTTAGTTTAGAATTTGGGGTGTGGAAAAAGTCGGATTTGCCTTTTCCCACAAAAAAATGAAACTGCTCCTTTCTTACACTTGCGTGCGACGTGCACTAGTGCTTTTTTGTATTTTTCACGAATTTTTGACCTTTCGTAAATTTTCGAAAAATCCCTAAGTATTGTTCCGCGTGCACTCTTCATTGCCGAAGAGGCGTGAAAACCCCACTATTTTAAGCATTCTTTAAAAAAAATCGCATTTTTTTGAGTTAAAGTTGAGTTTAGACCATTTTCTGGCTCAAATTTTCGCCTTGATCGCAAATTTGATCTTGGATTTGCAAACGGTGCAAGGAAAGACACATTATGCGCAAGGTCATTTTAGGGGTATTTTCATCATTTCACGGGTGTAACAAATATAGTGATTTTTGTGAGTTTTTTTGTGTAGCAAAAATTACGCATGCGAGGTGTTTGATGAAATGTTTAGCTGAAAATTAATTGATTTAACACATGCCTGATTCGATGTATTAGCTAAGTTATATAAAAGTTATGAATCATTGCAGCAAATTAATTTAACACAGCGTGATTCAAGGCATTAGATAACTTATATAAAAATTGTATAACCATGAATCATGCAATAATGATGTATCATGTGTTAAGATACTCTGCATTGAATATGTATCCGCATAACTTACATAGGTTTGTATAACAATGGATCATACAATATAATTCATTGCAATAAAATAGTTAACACATGATTGATTCATTGTATCAGATATTGATTATAATGAGTCACGACTTATGAATCATGACTTATGAATCATGTATGGCACCAGTGTATCGCATAAATAGCCAATGTATCCGCATAATGGCCATTTTAAGGGATTTTTGTAAATATGCAAATGATGGGGATATATTGTAATTTCTATATTTCATTATGGGATCTATGTAACTTTTGGGGGGAGTGGGGGAGGGGTGTTAGGTGGGTCGGCATAGGAATGAGAGGAAAAAATAAAAGTCAAAAAGTGAAAATATTTTTCAAAAATAAAATTTTAATTTTATTTTATTTTAAAAAAATTAAAAAATTAATTTTTTTTGCAGGTGGAGGGGGAGGTGGTCGTGGTAGGATGGGGTAAAAAGGATATTTAAGTTGGAATAGAGCTTTGAAAAATGTTTGTTTTAGTTTTTGTAAGGAAGTCATTTTTCTTAAATTTGAGAAAAATGAGTTGACTTGAAACATGTTTTCCAAAACATTTAAACCAACCAAGCGTGAAAGAATTGAAAAATATTTTTCAAAGAGTATTTTTCTCCATGCCAAACACATCCTAAGTGACATGTACATTCAATTTTTTTCTGTATGTAAAATCTATTGTTCTGTATGTTGCATATTTGTTACTCTCTCTATTTAAAAAGAATGTTTTTGTTTGACTTAACACAAAATTTAAGGAAATAAAGAAGATTTTTTAATCAGTACTCCTAAACTAAAGTTATGTCAAATGTGCAAAAATACTTCTTTCTTGTAAAGAACCCATTCGGTACTTAGGGTCGGTTGATAACCCATAGCAGAAGTTATTCTATCCAACAAGACTGATACTTCGGATCCTACTTAGATGAAACGAAAGATATTGTCAATAAATAGGAGTACGTCTTGCTCATTAAAATCGCAAAAATATTCTGCCCTAGTTAGGGCAGTCAAACCAACTCTCGTATGAGCTCTCGACGGTTCATTCATCTGACCGTTAATATTGTGACTTTAAATATAACGCGTGACAAGTTGAAATCAAAGTTTCATTAAGAAAAAACAAGGGGTCATTCTTTTTTAAACAGACTAAAAAGGAAAGAAGATCGATCGTTTGGGTGTTCATGAAGCTCATATGAATTCACAAGAAATCATTTATAACTTTAAATCTTGGAGTTACTACTTTAAATAACAATTAAAGAATCAAGAATCATCATTATTAATCAAGAGTTTGAATACAATTTAGGATGAAATTAGTTATGATGAGATAAATTATATTGGATTAGTTATGATGAAATAAGTTATACTAAAATTATTTCTTATTGAGTGTTTGGTTTGTTGTGTTAAAAATAATATGCATTTGCATAAATTTTAAGAACAATTTGCTTTTTTAACAAAAATACCTTTCACTTCATTTAGTTTTCTATATATTTTTTTTATAAGATTTAGTTATTCATTCAAAAAATAAAACTTTCATCGTATTTAGCACAAATATTTTTATGCGTGCATTTTCATGATGATACCATATGTATTTAAAAATAAATTTTCTTCTTATTTAGTTTATAAATAAAACTTCTATTTTAAGTTTGTTAAAGAAAAAAAAAAAGATTTATGAGAAATTACAATTAAAAAAAACATAAAAATTAATAAAATTACATTTATTTAATGTACTTTTTAATAGAAAATGTAAAGAATTATCATTAAAAAAAAAGGAGTAAAGGTTATGAATGCTATTGTATATGACATTAAAAATAATGTAAATATATGCGAATGTGAAAGAAAAAATATAAAAAAAGATATTTTTGTCATTTACCTATTTTATCCCAGGATTAGTATATCACCTAAGGGGATAGATAACTTATTCCGGTATTAATTATTAATTTTAGGACAAATTATTTTGAATTTGCCAACCGAACAACAAATTATGTGCCTTTATAATTTAATCCCACGACTATTTTGTATTATCCTTAACACCAAATGAACCCTAAATATCATGAATAATCAAGATAATTTTACTAACTCACTCTTTATCTATTTGATGAATTCCTTTGAAGAAAGAAATCTCTTGAAACTCTATATACTTGTTTGATAAGTATTAATTGTAGGGGTTAAATAAAAAAATTTCAAATAACTCTATTTTAATTTGGTTAATGACAAGTACTCCCTCCATTCACTTTATTTGACACATTTAAATTTGGGATCCTCATTTAAAAAATAGTGACTGACATGATTATTTTACTAAACTACTCCTATTAGTTGATATTTTCTCCGTCTCAAATTAACTTTATTTTTTATAATTTTTTTAATATTCAAAATAATTGAATTGTTCAAAATTTAAGATAAATATTTAAAACTTTTTTCGTATTTGCCCTTTCATTTATTGAAGTTTTATATTTTTTAAGAGATAAATTACACTACATATTTATTACTTCACAAAAGACAATAATAGAAAGTATGATTTAAACTTTATTTTTGAATATTTTTCGTAATATGATTTTGTTACCTCACAAATTAAGTTAAAATTGGACGAAGGGAGTACTATTTAATATTAGATCTTGAAAAATAATTTTAAAAAACAATTAATTAATATTACGAATAAAATATGACAAAAATTAGTTATCTGTTTTTGATATGTTATAAGTGATAAATAAAAATACAAATCTATTAAAATAATAAATAAATAAAAATAAAGAGAAAAATAATTTAAAATAACTATTTAATTTGTAGAAATAAGAGGAACAACTAGTATATGGCGATAGTATAAAGCAATTATCAAAGTAGCAAATGCTTCATTTTTTTTTTATTTTAGCGGGCAGTGTACTCTTACACCAGATGCCTAGATTTAACTTTTCATTTAAGTATCTTCTTTATTCTAGTGAAAAAGAAGTCATTAAGCATTAAGCAGCAACAATTAATACTTTATTCTTTTTTAAGTTTTCATGTTCACTAAAATATTTATTTTAAAATACTAATTAATTTACTTAATAAAGAGAGAATTATTTTTTTTTCAACTTTGTCCTTTAATATTAATTATTTTAAAATTAAGTATATAAAAAATTAAAATTAAAATTAATAAAGATGTATTAATCAAATTATAATTCTATTAATTTTTTTTAATAATTGTGTAAAATTTATTATGACAACTAAAAAAAAATGAGAAGAAGTATTATATGTTTTTTAATGTTAGTAAATCAAGATTCTACTATATATGAGTCATTTCTGTTAAATCTTCATGTACAAGTCAAAAAGAGGAATTGAAAAGGAAATGACATTATTCTGTAACTGAATAAATACTCTCTTTTTTTTCTTTTTCTCCTTTCTCATACCTTCCTTCCAAACCAAGCTTCTTATTGCCCTTTTTCTATACCCCAAGGAAAAAGAGATCAAGGAAAAAGAAAAAGCTCGACCGATATATAATTGTCAAAAGAAACACATGATAATAGGGGTACGCAAAATTCAACCAAAATAATATAAAGAAGTGCGGAAAATAACCTCATAGAATCTAAAAGTCATTGCACTAAAACTCTACTAATCCATACTATATTAAAAATATGAAAACTCGTAGAAAATATTGTTGAACTTTTTGCCGTTCATTAAAAATTTTGCTTTAGACAAAATGTCATTTGTTATTTCTAAAATTATTTTTTTTAAAAAAATAAAATTTCACATTACAAATTAAAAAGGGAAAGGAACAACCAGTACAATTCAAATTAAAATGGGAAATGAAACAAGAAGGAAAAGAAGAAACATTGTTATAAATATATTTGTATTATATGAATATCTATTATGTAGATTCTTTTGGATAAAAGTTAGAAATCCTACTTAAAGACCAAGTCAGTTTTTTCTCTATAAATAAAAGAATTTCCTTCATTGTAATACAAATCTGAATATTCTTCAAGAGGAATAAGAAGTCTTCTCTCTTCTCTTCCCTTTTTTAATATGAATAATTTTATGAAACTTGCGTTTGTTACTTTTCATAGTTTGAGCAGGAACTATCCTTCATGATGAGTATTGGAGGCTTTGGGTATTGGAGACACTATAATGCAACGAACCTCAGTTTAGGAACCCAGAAGTGCAGAAAAAGTTGGACTGAAAATGATATGGAGTCGGTCCACAAGGTCTATGTACGATCTGTAGGTGGGATTACGACCCATAGGTCAGTTCCTTAAACATGAACTTAAGGAAAGGAAACAAGTTTCCAAGTTTGGAGTAACCCACATAACCAATGGCGGCTCGTGGAGTGATTGACAATCCATAGAGAGGGTCATAGATGAGTATATCAGACATGAAGAAAATTTGAATCTTCTGAAAAGTGACCTACGATTAACAGGACAATCCGTCGACCACTATACAACCCGTATAATCCCTTCATAGATAAGGTCTAGTGAACAAAATTGACTAAGTGTGGAAGAACTCTACGAGTCCAACGACGACTTATAAGTCATTATACAATCCATAGATGATAGTTTCATGGTTTGGTTCAACAAAATAGATAATAAATTGTATGCATCAATTGGAACATATAGGATGTCATCAAGATTGAATTTTTTTTTTCTAGATATAAGAACTGAACTCTTACCATTGTGAGAAATAGGAATTTTTGAACCATTACCTATAGTTACTTCCTGAGAACTATTTATTCGTTCAGCATATTCTTTCAGATGAGAGACCAACAACGACAAATCCCATAGACATGGTGAAAGCTAAGCCATTAACTCCAGACTCGTATGCGCAAACAGTTCTAGGTAATGTTCCTTTCAGACCTCAGACAGTAGCAGCAGAAACAATGGAGAGAATGTATTTTGGAAAGCATAATTTAATATTCTATCCACCTGCTAATTTATCTTTTAGGGTATTACCTGAATGCGTAATTGACAAACAATAAAGGTGTCTAGTAGATAATTTTGGGATGACCTATACTAAAAGAGACAACAAGTATTTCATAGCCGTAGTAAATGCACTAGGTCAATATTTCACAGACAAAAGTAGAGAAATGAAGTTTAAATACTACGTAGTTATGCCTGGAAAGACAAATGACGTTTTTCAGACATGAATAAAAGTTATAGACTCCATACAATGTGTCAAAGCCCCACTTTTCAAAGGTTTTAATAATCTCAACAAAGCATTAAATTGTTCTAGAGAAATATTAGGATCCAACTTTTATATTTCTCTAGCCCTTAAACATAATCTAGGATAGACTATCCAGTATAATATCCAAAAAGACACTGATAAAATTATTTTTTGTGACCATTGCTCTTCAGTGACCGAGGCATTTAAAAGATTGAATTTGAAAAATAAAACACTAGTGCAAGAAAATGCTAGACTAATAGAAAAATTACAAATAATGGAGGAATGCCTAAGAGTAGTCAAATTCGAGTTATATCAAACACAAATAAGCATGGATGATCGTAACAAAAATCCTTAGAGTTCTCCATCTCCAATAAAAATGGATGAGACGGGTGTTCATTCCCTAATAAAATACAAAAAGATCCACTATGTCGGATATGGACACAGCTACTCTGACTCAAACGATGACCGGTAAAGACTTATTAAATCCGTTAATGGGTGTCCATTCCCCAACGAATGCAAACATATCCACTATGTCGGATATGGATACAGCTAGTCCGGCTCAATCAGTAGCTGGTAAAGACTCATCAAATCCGTTGATGGCTGACAATTTGCCAAAAAATGTAACTAATAAGAAAACAATAATGGATACTCCCTACAACACTAAGAGGTGAGTCATCCAAGAAAAATACAAGTAAATCAAGATAGAAAAAGAAACAAAAAATGAAAAAAATAGTAGAAAAACTTTGGTAAATATTTGCAAAATACTAAATAGGATGTAACACCTCGTGAAATTTACTGAAACATCCCTAAAATTCATCATGCACACAATACATCTTCCAAAGCTTTGATGAAAAATTTGACACTGGATTTGTGATCAGCGCAGAAAATTGAGTAAGAGAATGGTCTCGACCCGATTTAAACATAACCGGGTCGAATTACGAAATGGCACATTTTGGGCCAGAAACGGTAGCAAATCTGCACCCACTCCATGACGCGCCAGGGTACAAAAATGCACTTATACTTTTTTAATTCATTGATTTTTTCTACGGGAATTAATTTTCTGAAAAGTTTACAAAAATAAACTGGTATGCACCTCCTCTGCGATGCACACCAGTGTTTAGTTTTTATGTTTTTTCTTTTAACTTTGGGAAGGGTATTTTTGTCCTTCCTAACATATTTTTAACTCCCAAAAGTGTATATTTGAGGCTTATTTCGTACTAAAGGGTTTCAAAACCCATTTTTTTCTAAGTTTCTACGAGAGTTTTGTGAGAGGAGAAGATCAGAGAGGTGAGGGTTTTCTTTGAGGCTTCAAATTCCTTGAAGATTTGTGCAACCTTCAAATTTCAAGTATGTAAAGGCTACCAAAAACACAGAATCATTCTTCCATGTACCCCAATGTATAAATTAGATTGGTAGTTGATAGATGATAGGTTTGAGTTGAGATTTTTAAAGAATTTCTTGATATTTATTTTTAATTCTTATATATATCTTAAATTGATGATCATCACATTTTAAATTACTGTTTACATATATTATTGACTGATTATATATTCGTGATATACAATTTTTATTATTAAAGACAACAATAATGAACTTAGGGTGATGTCTAGAGCCTTGATTATTTATGGATGTGTTAATTGTTGTGGTCTGAGTCTTGAGATAAGTATTGTGATAGCTGAAGTAGATGAAGTTAGTATTCTTAAGGTTAATGGAGATGGAGCTGAATGTAAGGATTTAAATTCCTGAATTAATAGAATGATAGATGAGAGAAGGACCCTGGCTGAAAGGGGGTTAGTTGTATCACAGTCTGACCTTGATAGATTTATGAGCTTATTGAGTTTTCTGGGAGGAGTATTAGCACCAAAATGGGTAAGAGTGAGTTCCACTCGCACTCATTAACTACGTGGCCAGTGTAGGATAGGATTGGACCGTGAAAGTGGATGTTTCTCAATTATGGATGAGTCTCACTCACACTAATTAATTATGTGGCCAGCATAGGAGAGGATTGGACCGTGAAAGCAGATGTTTCCTTTTGTCCCGCAGAGGACTTGACAGACTTTTTTGAGATCTCTAACAGACTTGACAATCACTCATAGGTGGTGATTATCGGTTATAAAAACTCCCAGATAGGTTTTCTTGTTGATAGTACTCTGACATTGATGTGATCGTATGATGTCTTGATGGATAGTGAGGTGATAGAATTATGTCCTTTGCTCTGAGTAAGGATGAGTGATTGATGAGTTTAATGTTGCACTTTCATATATTATTTATGTTAGCCCATTTTACATATAGTACATTCCACGTACTAATGCCCCTTTGGTGTTGCATCATTTTATGATACAGATTCTATAGACAGAGGACTTCAACAGCCCAATCGTTGAGATTCAAGAATTTCGACAGAGACCTGGTGAGTCCTCCCTTATTTCTGGCGGACATGCTATCTTCTTTTCATTAATTCTAGATTATTTCATTAGACTGTGGTAGCCATGGCATGTCATGGTACATTCTTAGATGATAGTTATAGAGGCTTTATAGACATAGATAGTTGATAGTGATGTCGGGATTGACTATTTTCCCACTTTTTATTTCTATTGAATTGCTTATTTCATATCCTTAATGATAGTAATTGTGATAGCCCACTGTTAGCTTATTATTTTCTTATATCTTTCACTTATGAGTTGACTGAATGAATGTCATGAGACTAGGTGGTTCGCTTGGGGGGCTAGCAATAGTCTCCAAGTGCCAGTTACGTCTAGGGTATCCTCCTGAGGCATGACAAACTTGGTATTAGAGCCCAGAGTTCAAGAGTCCTAGCGATCCTATAAAGCCGTGTCAAGTAGAGTCCTTATTAGTGGTGTGAAGAGCTCCACACCCATAATTTGGAGGCTATAGGACATTTAGGAATTGTTCCCCTTCTTTCTTATTCTAAGTTTGTACGATAGAGTCATCATAAAAATTCTTTTCTAAATTGTGCTTTACATGTTTGTAGTCCATGTCTTCTAACCGCACCATGGATTTGAAAAATACCATCAACACCGAGAAGCTTGAGCCTACTACTCAAGCTGTGGTGTATAATCGATGGGTAGAAGAGGATAAGGAGAGTGAGAAGGAGGAAGCTTGGGGTGAGGAGAGAAGTAAGGTCCCTTGTCTGCAGAGACCTTGGAAGTATCTGCCACCACCGGTGATAACACCCCATGTCCAATAGTAGATATAATCTGAAGTCGAGGAGAAATCAACCTTTCAAGATTCGAAACCCTTCATCCCGAGGAAGTGTGGCTCAAGGCCGTAAAGGAAAGCCACCATGTAGAAGGTGTGGCAAACTTCATTTGGGGTGATATTGATTGGGTACCAATGACTGCTTCAAGTATGGACAAGAGGGTCACTTTCAGAGGGATTGTCCGAAGTGGGCTGACTAAGCCCAACCCGCTAGATCTACACCATAAGTTAGAGGAAATCAGAGAGATACTACTCTTAGCGAGTGAGGCTACAAACCAGTTATGTGCCACTATTGTTGTCCAGCTCATGGAAACACTCCACGAAGTTGTGACAGGTATAAGCTGAATCCTTGCTTCATTGAGCTTATTGAGTTTTCTGGGAGGAGTATTAGCACCGAAATAGATAAGAGTGAGTCTCACTCACACTAATTAATTATGTGGCCAGCATAGGAGAGGATTGGACCGTGAAAGCAGATGTTTCCTTTTGTCCCGCAGAGGACTTGACAGACTTTTTTGAGATCTCTAAAATAATGAGGGAAGAGGAAGAGACTAGGTAAGGAGAGTAGTGAGTGATTGAGGCTTATAGATAGAGACATGTATCTATTAGGTAACTAGTAAAGGGATGAGTTGATGGTCATAAGCTTGATGAGAGAATCCAAAGTATCCTATGATTGTCGTGCCATAATAAGATGAGGTATAGAGAGAGGGAGAGTTAGTGTCAAATGTGTTAGAGCATGCCCAAACTAGAAGGAAATGTATGCTGATGTGTTGTAGCATGTATTCTATTGAAGGTGAAGTGTAAATCTTGACTTAGGGGAAAAAGTGTTTTTAATGTGATAGAATAGATCTAAGTTAGGCTTATGATTGTATGAGAGAGTTCATGAGATTTATAGAGTTATAGAGTTAGCCAGATAAGGAGGTATAGTGAGTGGGTGAGTGGTACATGAGTTGTGAAGAGAAGATGTGTTGATTGAATAATTGCTAGGAGATTTTAGTAGGATAATGTTCCCTAAGCGTTTATCTAGTCGTATTAAGTGAGCATTAAAGAGGTGTGTGATAGAAGCACATGTTAGTACTAAACCCTAAGCTTGAATTCTGAGGAGTGGTGTTAAAGAGGAGATAGTATCATGAGAGTGATAGCCTTAATTGGAAATTTCTCTAAGAGACTTGCCATAGTGTATGGAGATGTAATTTCCAAGGAAAGTGAAACTATGGGAGGGCACAAGTTCCCCTTAGGTGAGATTAATGAAATGAGGATGACCCAATAGATAAGAAGAGACTTGAGATGTGTATCTATAATTGTGTAAAGATGTGAGAATCTCTAATTTATGACTGCTATAAAAATCTAGACAATATCCTTGAGTTCAATGAGAAGTAAGTTGAGGAAGGTATTCGGTGTCATCCCGAGCAACTAAGTTGATTGGGGGTTTTATGGGTAGATGATGAGGAGTCTTCCATTATAGTCTAAGTCCTATACAAATGGGTTTAGGAGATTGAGAACACAGAAATTGAGTCGTAACATACAAAAGAAGAGGCTAGATTGCAAGAGGCATGGGAAGTGGTTAGGTATGCCATAAGAATAGTAAATATAGATAAATCCCCATAGAGGCAAGAAATGAGCTAAGAGTGATATTGTTGAAAAGAGTCTGAGTGGCTAGTTATATATATGCGACTGTAGCATAACATGAGGGATTAAGAGATTCTTGTGGATAGTGATTCCTTGACCGAGTGGAAGTATATGCTTACAGCCTAGTAGGGGAATTGATTCGTAAACTTAGAGAGAGGACCTAGAGATCTAAAGGGGAGATGACGAAGTGGTAGACCGAAGTAGATCTTGAGTTTGATAGAGATAAGTTGATTGAGATGAAACATTAGTTTTACCATGTCCTATGTTCCTTATTCTTCCATTGAGGTAATACTCTCACATTGGGTATGCGACTGCCACACTTGTGGCCTAGTCTCATATACCACTTATTGATTGTTAGTCAAGTTGGAAGGATAAAACACGATGAAGGCATTCATTAATTTTGATCTTACCCCATGGATCTAAGTGTTTCTACTCTTTACGTTTAATGGAAGATGACTCGAGTTTCATATTAAGCATAGTTTTGTGCACTCCATATGAAACTTGACAGATGAGAGAGATTGTACTTCTGTATGAATTTTCTCAGATAAGATTTTCTCAATTGAATCGTGCCAATGATCCTTCATTCCTAGCTCTTTGAGTAATCCAGCTTTCCAATCCTGATAGGAGTATTGTTGAGGATAATAGATGAGTTATGGGTGATGGCAGAGGATAAGTGCTTCTGAATTATGATGAAGGAGTTGAGTTCCTATTCTTGAGTTGATGTTCCCCTTTAAGCCTCTGCGTACTTAAGTATGCAAGTCCTTAATAGTATTCGTGCCTAATAATGATGTTGGAGATAAAGTTTAAACTCTAGATATTATGTTCTAAGTCTATTCTTGAGAATAACTATTCAAGTATCTAAGTATATAAGTTCTTGATTTTATTTATGCTGACTTTGTGCGGAGAGGTAGTGATTCGAGGTTTCACCGAAGAGGGAGAGAGTTGAGATACTATGAATGTGTAATAGATAGGTAAAAAGTATGTTGATATGAATTCAAGTAAGAACTCATTGAATAGTAGAGGTAGAAGTGCTAAGTAGGCATGAAAATGCTAAGATATAGTTGAAATGGTTAGAGTAATAGGCTTCAATTCGAGATTATTGTCATGCAAATACTAATGATAGACTAGTAAAGACTTCGTAATAAGGGTTGAGGAAGGGTAGTGAGGTAGTGAAGAGGACTAGTGAGTGTTAATGGAAGTCCCTATGAAGGTCTAGAGTTGAGTGGTGAAGATTAGCTTTGTAGGATATGATCATCTTGTGAATAACACCTTAAGGCT
>DF366860.1:8670-29750 GCA_000787875.1 Solanum virginianum
CCTAGGAGAAATCCTTTATGGTTCCTAGGCTACGATATGATTCTAGTAGGTGTAATCCTTCACATTATCTAGCCTTTTGGGCCTTAGCTTAGGTTTACCAACCCTGGTCTATGAGTTGCTTTACACAGACAAAGGGCGTGATAAGGGCCAAATATGGGCTTATGCCCTAGGATAGGCATGTGTTTGACTTGACTTGTACCTTTATGAGTGTGTATAGCTTGTTGTTACTGAGATAAAATAACCAGGAGATCGTGTATTGATTATAGGTCATACTATAGACTGATTCTAGCATACGGGTTTGATTGTACTGGATACTTATAATATATTATGATTATCTATATTTACTCTGGGCACTTGTGATTGACGAGGTTATGGTATACTTGGCCTTTGTTGGGCATGACTTCACTATGATTTGTGATAAATATACACTCTGATGTACTGCTGATAGTTGTTGTGCGCTGGTTCTTTCCATCTGATTCTGGGTTCTCTATCTTTATCCGAGTGAGATGGTAGATTATATGGTTTGACGGTTATGATATTGTTGAGAGAGATGGTATGTTTGGGGGATTTGAATAAGGATAGGCTAGAGAGGGATCGACTGGTTCTACATTTCAAAGCCTAGATAACGTACCTTGTAGTTCAAGTCTTTGATGGCCACATCCAAGTGTATAAGACCCTAGGTGATACACCCCATGTTCTCATCATCGATGGTTACATCGATGATCTGATACTGGGTTGCCAATTCTAAATGGGTCTAAGCAATTATTGTTACTTGGGGCTTGAGGCCTCGTTACTATACTTTGGAGTCTAGGCCCCGTTGATTGATATTTTGATCAAGGATTCCATTGATTCCACTTTAGGTTGAGACCCCGTGATTGATATTCTAAGTTGTGACATATTTATTATGCAAGGGGGATACTTTCTCCTATGAAGGATACATCCCACCATTATGCATGTATATTTTAGATCGGGTGCCACGTGCTAGCTTAAGTTCCGGGACTCGATTGTCATGTGATTCATAGGGCAAGACCGCATAATTGATTACCCATGGATCCACACACCTATTTACATCCTAATTGTGCATGGGTGTGTATTCTGGGCTTTTGGGGGCTCAAGGGACGTTTAGGCTTAGACATTAGGGCCTTACACTCACGTACAACTGACCTGTGATCATATGATATTAGGAGTTGGGTTCTATTATGATTCACTGATCAATATTGTGCTCGAATGTACCTTTTCCGCTTATGGTGGCCCAATTGGCATCCATACATAGATAGTAGGTCCTTGCACCCACATACAACATTATGCCACGGGTGGGGGCAGTTGTGGTATGTGATGTCATATTTTTTGTTAGTTGGTATCAATGTTCATTACTTGGGGTTGTTCAGGTTTTCATCGTTCTTCACTTAGGTTGGTTTAGTTGGGGTTGAAGGTTCCCAAATATGCCTAGTCCTTGATCTGAGTCCATTTTTCTATGGCATTATAGTTTCTAGATATTTGGGCTTTATATATGTTCACTATTTCACTCGGTTAGCCGATGATGCATGCTGGGTACCTTTTTTGGTACCCACCCCCCATATTTCTGCATCTTCCCATGATGCTGATCCAGGTATGGGTCATGATTACTGAGTTCAAGGGATCTGAGAAAATAGGAGTCTCCTTTTGGGTGAGTATCGATAGCTCTAGCTTCACGCGGTCTCATTCATCTTGATGGCCTTATTTTACTTTAAGGCATTTGCTTTTTATATTAGAATTATGTATTTGTAGGTGCACTCTGGTTTGTATATTATTATTATGGTTATTGGTATATGTAAATGGTGATGTCCTCGTGTCTGTTATAACTCTATACAGTTGACTTCCAGGTCCTGGATAGGTTTTGATTATTTATATAGTCATGTCGGCTATGGTTTGACCAGAGAGCTAGGACAAGTACCCTGTGGGTTTGGTAATTGAATTGCCTGTAGGTGGGATCTAACAAGCACCATCATGACCGAGACGGGGTTGTGACAAGTTGGTATCAGAGCTTAAGGTTCACTAGTCTAAACTGTATAGAACTACCATCTAGTATAGTCCTCTGGATGGGTATGAAGATGTCTGTGTCCTACCTCCAAGAGGCTACGAGATGTCTAGGAACTTTTTATGTTGTTGATTCTTATTGTGCATCTTGTCAATGGTTCTTTGATTTTATAAAATTTGTCTCTATTCATTTCTTTGTGTGGAGGTTACGTAGAGGTCAAACTCTGGGTAGGGGAAATGCAGTGTCGTAAGTCCCAGATAAGGAATGACTTTAAAGCCCATTAAGCAAAGGCACGATGCCCACAAATTTTGACAGTTGAATAGGAAGCCTACAGGTATTGAGATTATGGGAGCCTTAAAGAAAGGCTTCGTGATCAGTTACTTGTTTGGTGGCAACTGTGTACTATACTATAGGATATGTTATTGGGGATGGAATTCTGTGATACGTGTATCTGTATGTCAACTGCTAGGCAAATGCTATATGGGTTGTGCATACTTCTGTTAGAGATTTTTAAAGGCAAGAAAAGTTGTGTCTAAGGTAATGCTAAGAATTAGTGCTTTCTATATATCTGTATTCAATTATTTAACTGTTGGCTTGACCTAATGGGTTTCCTAATGTAGATGAGTAGGCAACACTAGATGGGATTTCGAGTGATTATCACCTATGTTATGAGTATACCCTGTGTCATGATTCGGAAGGATACCCTAGATATGACCGCCACCCAGAGACTATTGCTAGTCCCCAAGCGAACCACTTGGCCTCATCATATTCATTCATCAATATATATAACTCAGAAAAATCAGTGGAAGACTAAAGATGGAAGTGAGCAATCTAAATCTCAAATGTTATAAGTAAAATATAATAATTTAAAAGAAGCTAGCTCAACAAGTCTCAACATCAATACTCAATTCTCGTCTATGAAGCCTCTATCACTATCAAGTGGTGCCAATGACAGACCTATGACTACCTCAAAATAAAATAAAACTACTCAAAGTCTAACTCTAAGAAGCAAGATGAAAATAAATGCATTGATCTTTTGAAGTAATGGAGGGTCACCAACTCAGTTGAAATGCTCAGATCCTCAACGGTGCACTTGTTGGCGATCTCTAGTTCCTGCCTCTACATAATAAAATGATGCAGTCCAGAAGGGGACATTAGTTATGGAATGTACTGGTATGTAAAATAACTGAGTGAAATAGTGTCACGACCCAAATCCCGTGGGCCGTGACTAGTGCCCGAATGGGCACCAAACACAATTACAGAACCAAATTTCCAAATAAATGGCTCATGCCAACACTAATATCAGATTGATTCTCAAAACTAATCAAACCAATATACAATTTTTATGGAAATTCTCAGACAAATTTACTGGTTCTTCTCAGATTATCCAAAAATGACCTGCATATGAAAATATGTCAATAAAGACCAAATAGAATCCACAGAGTATCATATATGCAAATATAGGCCGATAAGGCCGCTATGACGGTTAAAACCGCCTACCAAACCTACCAAACAGATTATGCAGGTCTAATCAGATAAACAGGGCACAACTCACACGTGTATGTATCCACAGACCTCTAATAGACTGACAGAGTCATAGGACGGGATAGGGCCCCTTCGTACCCCTGAATGGATGTATACATATACCTAATGCAAAATAACAAAAGAACGCATATATACCAAAAGTGGGCTCCGGAGTAGAAGAGCACTTCAAACAGCAGACGGAGGTCCTAACCTGAAAGGTCAGTAATCTGCTCGTCAGTACCTGCGGGCATGAAACGCAGCCCCCAAAGCAAAGTGAGGTCAGTACGAAATATGTACCGAGTATGTAAGCAGATGATGCAAAATATAAATTAGAGTAATAACTGAAACAAAATCATAGTAATCCGAAACACTAACCAAAATATCACAATGCTTACTTTCGAAAATACAAATTATGCATAGGGCACAGGAAATATGGTCGCCGCCCGTCACCAGCGCCATAACATGACATATACCAGAAAGTTTCAAATCTTCAAACCAAATCTCCGTCACATATCACAAACATATCAGAAAGCCCAATTACTGCATCACACAACTAAGCAGAGCCCGACCCTTGGGCGAAGCTGACCCACCGACATCATCATACTCCGAAATATATATCATAATGTGCATGACAATAATCGGCCCAGGAACCGGTGAACGATATCATAATAGGCACGAGCAGAGTCGTGAGTAATCATATGCATAAAAAATCATTATAAAAAATCCAAAAGATATATAAAATATCCATATTTGAAATCAAAATAATACTTTCAACAAATTCTTTTAAGAATTATCAAAATCATGTAAAAGGGTCTCGCAGGTCCCACGATCGATGGAAATTGGAATTAGCCCAACTTAAGAGAAACGTACTTATCTTAGATTGTACAAACTCCTACGAGGCATTTCTAATGGTTTTCAAAACAATCCGAGCTTTCTAACAAAATTTACGGACGTTTATAGTCTTAAAATTATTAGAGAATAAATTCCTTCAAAACTTATCAAATTTTGCAACTTACAAACTTAAAAAAAAAATAAGAGTTAATATTATGACAAAATTAACATAAGAGTGCCAAGGAATAAATACGGATTGTACACAAGCTCGGATTGCGGGAATAGAGTTCCCTCGTGGATCATATCAAAGCCTTATTTGAACTAGGACATGCCAAAAAGATAAGTTTGCTTTACATACCTCAAACGTTCTCCAATTCATTCCCAATGCAAACTCAATCTAACTTATGCTTCGAGATATCCAAAGTCTACAAATAATTCATAACAATGCCAAATAATTAGGTAAAGACTTCTTGACATCAAATTCCAAATTTACCCTTAATTCTACGAAAATTTCGATAGCATTTCCCCTTAAAATTATGCTACCCCGAGATTTCAACTTGACTCAAATCAACCAACAACAATATCAACAACAACCCACAATATCAATAATCGATTTCAATGCCACAATAGTCACAACAACACTAATTATCATCATTTAATTACACTTACAAAAACTGGACAACATACCCACATACACATTTTGATATAAATTCATGATTACAATACAATATAACACCATATACATGCATATACCAAATTCGGCCTCAACCTTATCTTAACCAACTCACTTTCAACATGCTTTTTTCCATAATTTACTTTCAATTTAGCATACTACAATATGCATACAACCTTAATAACACATAAAACAATATTAAATCTCACCTTACCACTTTAACTCCTTAATTAAGCTAGGATTCCAAAAGTGAAGAATAAATGTTTTTCTTGCTCCAACAACCCTTCCAAGATACTAAAGGAACCAAATATAGTAGCTTTGTAATAGGAAAAAATCTTGGTCCACCTACACACTTGGACCAATAGGGAGTCAACACCATGCAAGACTTTGCCAAGTGTACCACACTTGGGCCAACTAGAGGTTGGCACCAATTCAAATGGGTCCCACCTTATCTTCAAGAACCAACTTTCAAAATTTCCACTTTGATCCCAAACTTTCCAATAATGCCACATTAGTCTCAAACTTTTCAATAATGTCACTTCAGTCCTACACTTTCCAATAATGCTACTTTGGTCCCAAATGTGCCTAATTGTTCCAATGTGTGAAAGACGGGTTCTAACAAATAAAAACATGTAGAATAATATAGAAACAATATCAACTCAAAATAATACTTAATCAGAATGTCAAATGTCTATCTAAAGCAAGAATAAAGAGTAGACAAGTGACCTATCAACCAATCAAGCCTCATCAATCAACTCAACTTAACTCAATGGAACTCAACTTGACTTAGAGTACTTAAGATAGGAACTTTCTGGGAGTTTCTCTTATGCGACAACAATCACTTATGAGCTAGTGATTATACAACAATCCTGCTGATGTTGCTATAGTTGTTTCGTACTTGCCAGGTAAAGAACAAATAGAATCCACTAGGAATCCATCCTCAACAAGTCCTCTATTGATTTCAGGACTTCTACTTAAGAGAGAACCTCAATATAATGGTTTTAATCATCACCTACGCTTGGCAACATAGTTAATGAGTGCTAGTTGGACTTGCACTTACTCATTTCGGTTCTCGATACTCCTCCTATGACCCAAAGCTTATAAAACTCCACTATCGCAATCAAATCATCTCAATTAGCCTCGTGGATGCATTTATCATCTCAATCAGTCTCATAGAGATTCTCATAATCTTATCAACTCAACTCAAATGGGGCCTTTTTTTCTAACATCAATCAACTCATTAACATAGTGTTTGTTTAAGAATTCAAGGACTCAAATCATTATCATCAATATGAAGTCATTTAGACAAACTTTAGAGCTCAATTATGAATATTCATAGGATCATCAAGCACAATTAACTCAACCTCATATTCACGTCAAGATTTCAATCAACTACTCAAGTCGAGGCTCTAGATTACATCCGTAGGTTTATTCATGCATGCTTTCATAATTTAATATATAGAGTTTGTACAATATCTCTTGAAAAATGTTCCATTCAAGAAAACAAGTTTATGATGATCATCAACATACGAAAATACATATAATAGATATAATTTTCAAGAAAATAATCACGAATCTCAAAGTTATGTGTCAGTCGGCATGGCCTTTGATGCTCAATAGGGACAACTAGTTCCACAGGCTCCTTACCTCCTTGAGGCTCAGGTTGGTTAACATTCTGTCTGGGGGATATCCTCTATCTCTGATGACTCTTCTAGGAAATGAAAAGGTTAGTAGAAAAAACTACCTCATAATCTTAACAATCAACATCCGCCTCTAGTTTTTGAAGCCTCTGTCACTATCAAGTGGTTCCAATAATAGACCTATGACTACCTTAATCAAAATAAAGCTAATCAAGTCTAAAACTAAAGGGAGATAAAATAAATATAATGAATCCTCTATTGTAGAAGAGGCTTACCAATCAACTGAACATCTTAGGTTCTCAACGATGCGCCTATTGATGATCTCTAATCCCTGTATTTGCATCATACAATGGTACAGTGCTGAGGGGCATTAGTACGTGGAATGTACATTATGTAAAATAGCCGAATGAAACCAAAATAAGTAGAATAATATAGAACAAGAATCAACTCAAAATAATAACAAATCAACGTGTCAAATGTCTAACTAAAGAAAGAATTAAGAGTAGATAAGTGGCCCATCAACCAATCAAACCTCATCAATCAAATTATACTCAACTTAGTGGAACTTAACTCAATTCATTTCATCTCATCTCGACTCAGAGTACTCAAGGTGGGAACTTTTTGGGAGTTTCTCTTATCCAATAGCAATTACTTATGAGCCAGTGATTGTACAACAAGCCATCATTGTTTCCACAACCGTTCTATACTTGCCAAGTAGAGAATGAATCAAAACCATAATGGAGAAATCCAAAATGAAGACAATATTCTATAAGTCCTCTATTGTTTCAGGGACTTCTAATTAGAGGGAACCTTAACATAATGTGATGTGATAGTGCTAATCCTCACCTACGCTTATCTACGTAGATTGATAAGTGAGAATTGTACTAACTCTTACTCTTTCGATGCTCGATATACCTCCTAAGATTCAATGCTCATAAGACAATCCATCATAATCAAACTATCACAATCAGCCTCATAGAGGCACTCATCATTCAATTAGTCTCATAGAGACTCTGATCTTCTCATTATTCAATATCTTAATTAATAACTCTTGTCTTAGAACAATCATTAGGAAACAATCCAATAGACAAATCATTAGAGATCATTTATGGATATGCAAAGGACTATCAAGTTCTATCAACTTATCATCATTCTTATATCACAATCACAATCAACATTCTCAAATCAAGGCTCTAGACTCAATCCCTAGATTTATTCATGCATGCTTCAAAAGTTTAACATATATGGTTTATACAATATCTCATGAAAGTGTTCAATTCAAGAAAATAAGTTTATGATGATCATCAACATAACAAAATACATGTAATTAATATAATTTTCAAAAAGATCCATCAAGAATCATTTATGTAGACTTATTAGACTCTCAACTCTTCTACGACCATCAATGGGGCACATGAGAGAACAATCTCATACTTTTAGTTTAGCCTTACATACCTGGGGTGAAGCTATCAATAATCAATTTCAAAAAATTTCCTTCGAATTCTCTAATTTACGCTTCTCTCTTCTTTTCTCTCAAGCCTTAACTTTCTCTAAGACATAGAAAGGACTTAGAATGGGGGTCTTAACCCTCTTTATGCTCAAAATGACCTATTTTAATCATGTATTGAGTTTAGGAGGGGTTGAAAAATTATTTGGAAAGCCCCTAATGAATTTAAGAAAAACTTTCAACTTGGAATAGCCCAGTCTGCAACACGGATTAGGCGAGCACATATGTAATTTTTTCCAAAAATTTTTTGAATGAGTTTTTCCAATCCCATCGAAAAAATGTACGTCTGTGACTGTGGCACATTGTGCCTCTATTGTGGATAGACACTGCTTTTTATTTTCGAATAGAAAAATTATTTTTTAATTCGGTCACTCTAAAAATCAACCTAGACCATTTTCCCATTTAATTGTTTTATTATGATAGCATATTTGGCCTCAGGTTTGAAAATAGAGAATGGGAAGAGGCATTACACACATATCTCTTCTCTAGGGGTATTTCGGTAATTTAATTGAGTGTTACATCATCTCCCCTTGTGATCATTCATCCTCAAATGATGAGTAAAGGCAGATATTAAGGCATTAATAGACTCAAAACTCATCTCCACATTCACATATATCAATCAAACTTTCGACTCATCAATATCAATCAATTGTATTCGGATACAAGAATAGACAATCAACTTAAGAATAGATCAATCAATTTAGCTAAGGGTAAGGAAATTACCTTTAACATTCTCATCATTAGGCATGAATAGGTATAGATATTTCTCTTTCATCTTTTACTCAGCTTTGTATATGGCTTCCTCAATGAATTAATTTCTCTACAGGACTTTGACTGAGGCTATCTTTTTGGTTCCCTACTTGCAAATATGACGATCAAGGATTTGGATCAGAATCTCAACATAGGATAAGCTATCCTTCACTCTGATACTTTCAATATGGATCACCAAGGAAGGATCTCCCAAGTACTTCTTCAACATTGAAATATGGCATACAGGATGAAAACCGTCTAACTCAAGAAACAACTCTAACTTATAAGCAACCTTCCCAATTCTTTTTACAATCTGATAAGGTCCAATATAGCGTGTAACACCCCAATTTTTAAGCTAAGATGGAGTTATCCTTAATATGATATAGGATTTTAATTGAGAATTCCTAATTGGGTATAGGTGTTAAAGTCAATTTTTTTTAGTTTGGAAATAGAATTAGAGATTATCTAAGGTCACAAGAACCCTCCGGTATGAAGTTAAGCTAAAACCTTTCTTAGTGTTTGAGTTCCAATTTAAGATTTTATAAATGTTAGGTGGACCAATGACTTTTAGGTTGTATATACATTCTGGGATCTATTCCTAAGTATGTAAAGTATATTAGATGTGATTTAGAGTCACGAGGGACCTTTTACATCAAGTTAAGTCCAAAGAATTTCTATCGACTAACTTTTCATATGGGTTGATAAAAGGGTCAAGTTCAAATGACCATATCTCCTAAAGTATACCAAGTTAGGTGACCCATAATATATTGAATCAAAGATATTTAAATTATCTTCCTAACACATCTAATATTGCCTTAATTCGAGTTTAGAGTAGAAAGTTATGACCATTTTACTAAAGAACTGCAGAGCTCTTTGAAGGTCCGCGACAGCTCTCCGTTGCAAACCTGATGTGAACCCTTTATGGATAAGCTGAACGGAATCATTTCATTTTATGTTGAGGTTACTTTTATCCTAAAACTTTTGGGGTTCTATTTAAGGTCCCAAAACGTATACAACGTCAGTTTTCATAATTAAAACCCTCTCCTTTACTCTTAATCATAAATGCTCAAGAATTATTAAGAAAGTAATCAAGTTAGTATTAGCTTTCAAGATTCATTCTCAAGGTAAGTTATTCTTCATAAATTTTAATCTACCCAACCTAAATATCTTTATCTATTCATGGATCTCTAATAGAATCTTAAATCATAACCTAGGATTTCAAGAAAATGAATTCAAAAATTCCAAGAAAGGATTTCTTAATCTTGTTTTCAAGAATTAGGGTTCTTCATAAGAACTCTAAAGATTCTAAGTCAAGAATTCAAGAATCAAAGAGAAGCCCTTCAAACAATGTCTTTCCAAGTTCTTTCACTTTTAAAGAACTACCAAGATCGAGGATTTTCTCTAAGAAAGCTAGTATTTAACAAATATCAAATGTAATATTAACTTTCTAGTCATGTAAGGTTAAACTAAAGTATGAGAGTATAGATGGTTATTGAGGAATTGAGATTTCATGAGTCCCCATAGATATTTCTTGAAGGGTTTTCTTGAAAGTTATATTAATTACATGTATTTTCAATGTTAATGATCATCATAGACATTTTTCCTTAAATTGAATACTTTTCATGAGATATTGTATAAACCCTATATGTTAATTTACTAAAAATTGCAAGAATGAACTTAGGAGATGAGTCTAGAGCTTTGATAGTATGAATGTTCTTGTAGTCTGTGATGGTGGTGTTGATTGAGGTTGTTTATGATGATGTTAATGAGTGTTAAAGAGCTTAAACTTAATGTTAAAAGAATGTTATGAGACCATGAGTTGACGGTTGATGTAATGAGTTGAGTTGATGATGTCCAATGAGTCTAGGTGAAGATTAGTATTGATAATTGATGTCTTATAAGCACGTTGATCCTAAAAGGAGTATCAAGCACCAAAATAAGTAAAAGTAAGTCCCACTGGCACTCATTAACTACATGGCCTGCGTAGGAGAGAAATGAACTGTAAAATTGGATTTTTCCTTAGTTCCAAAAGAGGACTTGATGTTCTTTATTTGTGGATCCACAGATGTGATGTCCTTTACCCCAGCAAGGTACTGGATGGATGTGGTAATGACATCACTTCATTGTATCATCACCAACTCATTGGTGATGGTTCTTGGTTAGAGAAACTCCTAGGTAGGTTCCCCACCGATAGTGCTCTAATGTTGAGTTGATGTGATAAGTCCTTGTCTACTTCTTATTCTTGCTTTAGATAGACATTTGACATTTTGATTGGTTATTAATCTACTTTTTTCTATTTCATTCAGCTATTTTATATACCGTATATTCCATGTATTGATGCCACTTGGTGTTACATCATTTCATGATGCAGATATGAGTGTTAGAGATCATTAGTAGACACATCATTGAGAATCTAAGACATTTAGCTGATTGGTGAGTCTCTCTTACTTCAGTGGATTCATTACCTTTATTTCATCTTGCTTTAGAGTTAGACTTGATTAGCTTTACTTTATTTTATTTGAGGTATGGTGAGTCTCTCTTACTTCAGTGGATTCATTACCTTTATTTCATCTTGCTTTAGAGTTAGACTTGATTAGCTTGAATCTCAACATATGATTGGTGAGTCTCTCTTACTTCAGTGGATTCATTACCTTTATTTCATCTTGCTTTAGAGTTAGACTTGATTAGCTTTACTTTATTTTATTTGAGGTATCCATGGTTCTGTCATTATCACCGCTTGATAGTGATAGAGGCTTCATAGACTAGGATCAAATGTTGATGTTAAAACTTATTGAGCTAGTTTCTTCTTCTAACCCTTTTATTTATAATATTATTTTGAAATTAGATTAGATATGCCCATTACCTTCTTTATCCTTCTATTAATTGTCTTAAGTTATTGATTGAATGAATGTGATGAGGCTAAGTGGTTCACATAGGGACTAGCAATAGTCTTTGGGTGCCTGCCACGTCTTGGGTACTCTCCTGGGGCATGACAAACTTGGTATTAGAGCATAGAGTTTATGAGCCCAAGGGAGACTATGAACTAGTGTCTAGTAGAGTCCTTATTATTTTTGTAAAGAGCTCCACATCCATAATAGAGAGGCTATAGGATTGTAGGAATTGTCTCACTTCTTTCCTATTCTAAATTTTGCAATAGAGTTATACTCTATGAAAAACTCTCTTCTAATTTGTGCATTACATATTTATAGAATAGTGATCATGTTTCCAAGAAAAGTTGATAAAGGAAACGATTAAATAGTAAGAGTAATAGTTGATTGAGTCTTATAACTAAAGTTATTGCCTAATAGTTTAGTAATGGGGTGATGAGTCAGTTGCCATAAGATTTGACGAACGAATAGTAAGTACCCTTTGATTTTCATAATTAGGTATAGAGAAAGGGTTATTATCAGGATGTGTTAAAGCATCATCAAGACTAGAAGGAGGTTTAGGTTGGTGTGTTTTAGTATTTATACTATTGAGGGTTAAGTATAGATTTTGAATAGGGGAACAAAGTGCTTTAAATATGATTGATCTAAACTAGACTTATGATACATAATTGAGAGCTCATGAGATTCATAGAGTTATGAGCTTAGCCAGATGAGAAAGTATAATGAATGGGCAAGTGGTACTTGTGTTATGAAGAGGGGATGTGTTGACTGAGTATTCACTATGAGAATTTGGTAAGCTTATATTCCTAATTTTTACTTAGTAGTTACAAGTTGGTATAATATGAGGGACGTTGGTGATGCACATATTAGTACTAGACCCTAAGGTTGAATTTTGAGGAGTAGTGTGAAAGAGGAGATAGTATCGTGAGAGTGATAGTATTAGTTGGAGATTTTCTCTAAGTGGCTTGCCATAGTGTTATAAAGATACTAGTTTGTAAGTAAAGTGATGCTATGGGTAGGATACAAATGCCCCTTAGGTAAGACTAGTGAAACGAAGATAGCTCAACAGATAAGAAGAGACTTGAGATGTGTACCCATGATTGTGTAAAGATGTCTGAAGCTCTAAGTTATGACTGCTATGAGAATCTAGATAGTATTTTTGAGTTGTCAATGTAAAGTAAGTTGATGTGAGCTGATTGGGGCTTATAGATAGATAATGATAAGTTTTCGATGATAGTTTAAGTCTTATGTAAATAAATTTATAGGAGCACAAAAGTTGAGCTTTAGCAGGCAAAAAGAAGAGGTTAGATTGTAAGAGTTGTGAAAAGTGGTTATGTGCACTAATAAGGGTAGCAAATATAGAAAGATTTCCATAAAGACAAGAAGAAACTAAGAGTGGTATGTTCGAAGGGAGTTGTAGTGACTATTTATATATATGCAGCTATATATAGCATAACAAAAGAGTATAAGATATTCTTATGGATAGTAATTCCCCTATCGTGTGGAGATATATATGTAAGCATAAAAAGGTGAATTGATTCGCAAACTTAGAAAGATGACCTTTGAGCTAAGGAGGAGATGATGAGGTGATAAAACAATGTTGATCTTAAGTCTTCCATAGAGATAGGCAGATCAAGATGACATATCAATTCTTTTCCATCTCATATAGTCCTTATACTTTAATTGAGGTAAAATTCCATTCCATTTTGGTGTATGAATGATATGCATATGGCCTAATCCCATGCATCACTTGTTGATTGTCATTCATGCTGAGTTATGAGGATGATAAGCAATGATTTCACTGCAACTTTGATCTTACCTCATGGATCTAAGAGTTTCTAGTCCTCTGTTAAAGGAGATATGATTTGAGTTTTACACTATGTATAGTTCTATTAATTCAGAATGAGTCTCATGGATCTAAGAGTTTCTAGTCCTCTGTTAAAGGAGATATGATTTGAGTTTTACACTATGTATAGTTCTATTAATTCAGAATGAGTCTTGATAGATGAGAGAGATTGTAATCTATGAATGTACTCATATAAGATTTATCGATTGAAGCATGCTAATGATCTTTCATTCCAAGCCCTTTGAGTGATCCGATTTTCCAGTCTTGAGAGAAATATTGATGAAAGTAGAAGAGTGATAGTTGATGAGAGTGAGTTAGAGTTCTTGATTCTGATGATGATGTGATGCCATTTCCTTTTAAGATTATAGATGCAGGGAGGAGTTAGAGAAACCATGATGAGTCTAATAGATAGGTAAAAAATATCTTAGTATCTCTCATGGTAAGAGTTCATGCGATCGAAGGTGTAAGGTGCTATGTTTGGCTTGAAGATTTTCAAGTGATGTTGACATGAAAGAGGCCATCAAGTGGTTGGAGTGATAGTCTTAAATGTGTGGCCTCTATATGCGAGTGTATAAGAGTGACGAGCAGAATTATCTAAGTACAGGTTAGTACAGAGATATGAAACATAGATTTTGAGGGGTTAGATTGGTATAAGCGTGATCATCTTAAGACTAGAATATTAGGACTTAGAGTTAAGTTGAAATAGAATGAGAGGATGTGGTTATACATAGATTTGAAAAGGAGCACAATTGGGGAGGAGCTGAGCTTAAGAGTTATCCATAGACTTTGTATATATATCATAATGTTCCCATGCTCAATTAGAATCGGTGACTTCCTTTTGGAGTTTGAACAACTGATTGACGAGGTGTTCAAATGATTCGAACTGATTGAGTTTCTACGTTCCATTTGTGCCTGATGATGATAATGTTGGAGATAATTTCCTTACTCTTGATTTAAATTAAGTTGTTTATTTCTAAGTTGATGTGGCTATTCCTGAGTCTAAATATAGATTGTTATCATTGATAAGGAACCGAGAATTTGATTGATTGAGTGAGTACTTAGAGGAGCTTTGATTGCTATTTGTTCCTTGATGTTCATCCTTACTCATCATTCGAGGAGGAATGATCCCAAGGGGGAGATAACGTAACAACCCATTTTTTTTAACCTAAGACCAAGCCATGCTTCATATGATATAGGATTTTAGTTGATGATTCCTAATTGAGTATAAGTGTTAAAGTCAATTGTTTAGTTTGGAAATAGAATTGGAGATGATCTAAGGTCACACAAACCCTCAAATATGAAGTTAAGCTAAAAACTTTCTTAGCGTTTGGGTTCCAATGTAAGATTTTATAAATGTTAGGTAGACCAATGACTTTTAGGTTGTATATACATGCTAGGATCAATTCCTAAGTATTTAAAGTATTTTAGATGTGATTTAAAGTCATAAGAGATCTTTTACATCAATTTAAGTCCAAAGAATTTCTACTGGCTAAGTTTTCATATTAGTTGATAGAAGGGCCAAATTCAAATGGCCATATCTAGTAGAGTGTAACGATTTAGGTGATCCTTAATATATCAAATCAAATATATTTCAATTATCTTTCCAACATATCTAATCTTGCCTTACTCCGAGTTTATAGTAGAAAGTTATGACCATTTTACTAAAGACCTGCAGAGCTATATGAAGGTCCGCGACAGCTCCACGTCGAGGACCTAACGGGAACCCTTTCTGGATAAGCTAAAGGATGTTCTTTCTTTTTATTTTAAGGGTTATTTTATCCTAAAACCTTTGGGGGTCTATTGAAGGTCCCAAAATGCATAAAATGTCAGTTTTCATAATTAAAATCCTCTCATTTACTCCTAAACATAAATGCTCAAGAATCACCAAGAAAATCATGAAATTAGGATTAACTTTCAAGATTCATCCGCAATGTATGTTATTATTCATAAATTTCAATTTACCCAACCCAAATTTCTTTATTTATTCATGAATCTCTAATAGAATCTTAAAACATAACCTAAGATTTCAAAAAAACGAATTCAAGAATTCCAAGAAAGGGTTTCTTGATAATTCTTTTTCAAGAATTAGGGTTCTTCATCAAGAACTCTAAAGATTCTAAGTCAAGAACTCAATAATCAAAGAGAAGTCATTCAAACAATGTCTTTCCAAGTTCTTTCACTTCAAAAAAACTACCCAGATCGAGGATTTTCTCCAAGAAAGCTAGTATTCATCAAATATCGATTGCAATATCAACATTCCATGTATGTAAGGCTAAATTAAAGCATGAGATTGTTCTCCCATTGCCCCATAGAAGGTCATAGAGGAATTGAGAGTTCATAAGTCCCCATACATGTTTGTTAAAGGTTATTCTTGAAAGTTATATTAATTACATGTATTTTCAATGTTGATGATCATCATAAACTTATTTTCTTGAATTGAATAAATTTAATGAGTTATTCTAGAAACCCTATATGTTATTTTAGTAAAAATTGCAAGAACGAACTTAGGAGATGAGCCTAGAGCCTTGATAGTATGACTATGCTTGTTGTCTATCATAGTGGTGCTGATTGAGGATGTTGATGAGATCAATGTCTCTAGAGCCTTAAAGAGCTTGACCTTAATTCTAAAAGAATATTCTGAGTCCAAGAGTTGATGGTTGATGTAATGAGTTGAGTGGATGATGTCCAATGAGTCTAGGTGAAGAGTAATCCTGATGATTGATATCTTATGAGTACGTTGAGTCCTGGGAGGAGTATTAAGGACTAAAGTGAGTACAAGTAAGTCCTGCTTGCACTCATTAACTATATGGCTAGCGTAGGAGAGTATTGAATTATAAAATCAAATGTTTCCTTAGTCTCAAAAAGAGGACTTGATATTCTTTATTTGTGGATCTACAGATGTGATATCTTTTAACTCGGCAAGGTACTAGATAGATGTGGCAATGACATTGCTTCTTTGTATCATAACCAGCTTATTAGTGATGGTTATTGGTTAGAAAAACTCCCAAATAGGTTCCCCATTGATAGTACTCTGATGTTGAGTTGATATTATGAGTCTTGATTGATGTTGATGAGTCCTTGTGTACTTATTCTTGCTTTAGATAGATATTTCGTATTTTGATTGATTATTATTCTAAGTTGATATTATACCATATTATTCTACCAGTTTCTATTTCATTCAGTCATTTTACAAATTGTACATTCCATGTATTGATGCCACTCAGCACTGCATCATTTCATGATGTAAATAAAGGTGTTAGAGATCATTAATAGATGCATTGTTGTGGCTCTGAGACATTCAGCTGATTGGTGAGCCTCCCTTACTTCGGAGGATTCATTACCTTTATTTCATCTTGCTTTAGAGTTAGACTTAATTAGCTTTACTTTATTTGATTTGAGGTAGCCATGAGTCTGTCATTGGCACCGCTTGATAGTAATAGAGGCTTCATAGACTAGAGTCGAATGTTGATGTTAAGACTTGTTGAGCTAGTTTCTTCTACTAGCCCTTTTATTTATAATATTATTTTGAGACTATATGAGATGTGCCTATTAACTTCTTTATCCTTCTGCTGGTTTTCTTAAGTTATTGCTTGAATGAATGTGATGAGCCCAAGTGGTTCGTTTAGGGACTAGTAATAGTCTCTAGGTGCCAATCATGTCTTGGGTACACTTTTGGGGCATTCCATAGCGAGGGCTCAATTTCTCCTTCTTCCGAAATCTTATGACACCTTTCATAGGTGATGCTTTCTAGTATACCCAATCATTTACGTCGAGCTCCAAGTCCCTCCTCCTTAGATCGGTATAATATTTTTGGTGACTTTATGCAGTCCTCAATCTCTCTTTAATGATCTTAACATTCTCTATTGATTGATGGAAAAGTTCGGGCCCAATCAACACTGCTCTCCAACCTCGGACCACCCAATTGGTGATCTACAGCTCCTCCCATACAAAGCTCCATAAGGAGCCATTTGAATGCTCATATGATAACTATTGTTATATGCAAATTCAATCAATGGTAGGTGATCATTCCAATTCCGTTTGAAATAAAGAACACAGGCTCTCAGCATATCCTCTAACATTTGAATTATACGTTTTGCCTTATCATCTGTCCGTGGGTGAAAGGTTATACTCAAATTCACTTTAGTACCCAATCCTTTCTGGAACGATCTCTAAAATTGATAGGTGAATTGAGCTCCTCTGTTTGCAATGATGGAAGAGGGAACTCCATGTAACCTAACAATCTCTTAGATGTACAACTTGGCATACTCCTCTGCGGTGTTGGTTGTCTTAACTACTAAGAATTGAGCCAATTTGGTCATCATATCCTCAATCACCTAAATTGAATTGTGTTGCTTTCAAGAACTTGGTAGAGAAGTGATAAAGTCCATATTGATCATCTCTCACTTCCACTCAGGGATCTCAAAGTTCTGGCCCAATCTATATTGTCTTTGATGCCCATCTTTCACTTGCTGGCAATTCGAACACTTTGAAATGAATTCAGCAATATCCCTCTTCATTCCACTCCACCAATAGACTTCTTGCAAGTCGTGGTACATCTTGGTAGAGCCAACATGGATGGAATATCTAGAGCTATGGGCTTCCACCATAATTCTTTCTCGAAGACCATTAACATATGGGATGCACAATCTACTCTTGTATCTCAACACTCCATCTCCCCTTTTGGAGAAGACCATCACTTTTTGTTTGTGGAAAACCTCCTTTAATTAAAGTATGATAGGATCTTGGTCTTGTTTTCCCTTCACCTTTGCAACTATAGATGAGGTAGACCCATTCTCAACATTAACTCCTCCCTTCTCATTCTCCTGAAGTTGAACTCCAAATCAAGCTAATCAATGCACTTCTGTAGCTAGCTCCCTCTTTCCTTCCTCAACATGGGTTGTGCTACCTATTGACAACTTGCTAAGAGCATCAACGACAATGTTAGCTTTACCTGGATGGTAGAGAATGCTCATGTCATAATCTTTGAACAACTCCAACCATCTCATCTGTCATAGGTTTAGCTCTTTCTGATTGAAGATAAACTGCAAGCTCTTATGGTTAGTGAACATATCCACATGCACTCCATACAAGTACTGGCGCCAAATGTTAAGTGCAAACACCACCGCTGCCAACTCAAGATCATGGGTCAGATAGTTCCTTTCATGAACCTTAAGTAGTCTAGTAGCTATCATGACCTAAGCCCAAGGCCTAGACATGACATAGTGAATGGGAAGGTCGAAGATAACCCAAAAAAGCCTCTTAGCAGGTCATGTACACATCCTTGGTTGTAGAAAAAAAAGACAATAACAAGAGTCAATTGTAATAAGGGAAGAAGGACTAAGGAAAGTCTTTCATGAATCATATTCATAATAGGAGTCAAGCTCAAACATAAACAATTATATCAAACAACACCTCTGCATATGAATAGAGCATAGGTTAAGACACTCCCAAGCCTCACCCTTAATGATAAGTAACCAAAAGAAATTATACAAGTCTTAACATAGCAAGAAAGGAAAGTGGGTATTGTCCCTGAAGTGGAGTACTCACCAATAGCTTCTTCAAGTAAATCAACTAGCCATATAGAGGAGGATGATCAATAGGAGCTCCGATTCTTATATGATGACATCATGTAGGCATAGTATATATGTTAGTACTTGGAATGTACTACGTATACGGGGTGCAATGCAGCAAAGGATATAAGCTATGTAGGTATAAAGTATGCGTTAGTACTTGGAATGTACTAAGTATGTGGGGTCCAATGCAAGAAAGAGCATAAGCATAATAATCATGATGCATAGTCATAATTAATGGATATAATCTCAATATGACATGTATGATCAATGCTTGTAACAAAACATGCATGTAAAATATTCAACTTGCAAATAATAATATATGTATATGGGAGGAGGCCCTAACTAACATATAAGACCAAGCGAGCTACTACTTGGAATATAAGGCGTGCCACCCCCTCGTCAAGGTGTGGTCTACTTGCCAAGGTAAACCATACTTAGCCCCACTTGAGGGGAAAATAAGAACCAGATGGATCAACTAGTAAACCCCTATAATGAAAAATATATTCCTGTGGTGGTACATAGTTTAGAGACTAAAGACTTTATATAAGAACCCCTTGAATCGAGCCCCCATCTTAAGCCTCAAGCGGTGGTAAGTCTAATCCCACAGAATACTTGAAATAATCATAAATATAATTGTAGCATGAGAAACTTGTAAAAGACATGATAACATGACATGATTAGCTCATTTACATACTTGACTCCTACATGGGCATATACCATATACTAGAGAGTAGAAAACCAAACATGAACTTGACCCTTTCTAGTAGGTATTGCAATTCACGTGATAGTAGAAACTTCTAATATGCCTGACCCCTACTAGTGAGCTTAACTTGAACATGTGGGTAAAATAGTAATCATGCTTGACCCATCAACTTGACATGAATGGGTCACAATAGGGTAGAATCTTGAAATAGACTCAACTTGTCACTTGTAAAAATCATAGATATCTTTCATGAATTAAATACATGGTTGGGATCCCATAATTATCATGAAATCACCTAACTTGTAATCATGCAATAATTCATCTTTAACTTGAAAATCCTTGTCATGTAATTCAATCAAACACATGGTGGGTATATGGACAAATGTTCAAAAATCATGCAATTCAAGAGTATAAACAAGAAGGAGTAAAATCAATTTATTTCGAAGTCATTCAAATCAACTCACCAATATTGTAGTAAAACCCACATATTAGGTATTATGAAATCATCTCAAAATTCACAATATTTCATTGTTTTCATAGTTCACATCATGCATAACTTCAATAGATATAAATAAACTCATGGAATAAGCTTAAAATAGATGTTGATGCATAATCAATCAATATCTGATAAAAACCCAACATAAATCATACTTATAATGCATAATAGGAGGTACCCATGAAGAATTAAACCTTGAAATCATGCAATTTGTCAAAACGAAGAGTATTGGGCTCCATGGTAAAGGACCTATAGATGAAGACCCGCACACCTTAGACTTGGATTTTCCTTGAAATTGACTTGAGCAAGACTTGAGACTTAACATTGGGTTCTTGGAATCCAAAGCTTGGTCTTGAGATTTTTGAAATTGAATGAAGGGTTTAATAGTGTATTAGGAGGATTTCACGACTAAAAGTGCATTGGGTGATTACCCAAATGGACTTACGGCTAAGCGCATCTGCCATAACATTAGCTTTCCCAGGATGGTAGAGAATATCAACATCATAATCTTTCACCAACTCTAACCACCTCCGCTGTAGTAGGTTCAGCTCCTTCTGTTTAAAGATGTACTGGAGGCTCTTATGATCGGTATAGGTTAGTGAACATATCCACATGCACTCCATACAAGTACT